>JANSLP010000113.1:0-91381 GCA_029298735.1 Ophiostoma sp. CBS 140.51
TGATGAAGAAATGGCCGACGCCCATGTTGTAGTAGTGGTGGCGCAAGAACTCGGGCAGATCGAGACGCTGGTCCTTGACGGCGAGGCAGACTGAAATGTGGACTTTGATATGTCTTTGTTTCTATTATTTTGCACAATTCTTTTTAAAAAAAAAAAATATTGATGCTCTCTCTTTTGTTGTTTATTTTCGGAGAAATATATTCGTATTTTTAGGTCTCCAAACTGAGACTTACAGGATGTAAAACATCCAAAAAGGAAGCTGTCCGAAAGAAAACATTGCTTCTGTTTTCTTCTGTCGTCGTCTTCTTCTTTGGTAGACGTGGTAGACATCGATGCAGGCACCACGCACCACAGGCGCTGTGCAGACGCTGCCGCATGCCTCTTGCAGCAGTGCATCTCCACAACCACACCGCAAATACAGCTGGGCTGGACAAGGAGACAAGCTGGCTGGGAATGTCTTGTTTACCCCTGCATGAAGATGTATGCACAACTGCCCAAAATACCAAAATATTAGAAAAATAAGGAAACAAGCTAAAATGAGGTGGAAGACGGGAAGATGCGGACATTTTCAAGACACTCTGCTTCCATGCTAGGATATGGCGTCTGTTTCTACAAAGTATCGTCGTCGTCATAGCTCAAGGAACAAGGATGCGCTTTCGCGGCCCCATGTCCATCTGCCGCCAGGGCGATCCTGCCACGCGTTTAAGGTGGAAGAGAAGGGACGACATGAGAAGAAAAAGATGGCGAGGCGAATATTGATTTCCGTGATATAGGAGTAAGTAAGTCGAAAGAACTGAGCCACCACAACAGAACAACACCAAACAGCTTGACTGTCCTCGTCGACAGATTCAACAGCAGCTTTCCCAACAGCCACGACACTCTTCCCAACAACCACCCCTTCTCCTTAAACATTCACACCCTTCTCCTCGGCGCTGTAAGCCTCGGCAGCACGGCGCTCCGCCACGGTCACATACGACTTGAACTGCCGTGCGGGGACGTGGTTCAAAAAGAGCTCATCAATCTCTTCGTAGGTGCGGCGACGCGTCTCGGGCACGATGTAATAACCAGCCACACTCCAAATCAGCATAAAGGCACCAAACACAAATCCAATCTTGGCCTTGAGGTCGCCGTAGCCGGGGTTAAAAATGTACGGGCAGACAAACGACCACATAATGGAAACAACGCTGGCGCTGTTGATGCCAATGGCCAGCGACTTGTTGCGCAGAACAGACGTGGGCAGCTCGGCACCAAGCGCATAAATACCAGAGCCAAGGCCAAAATTGTACACAAAATTGTACATTGTATAGAAGCCGACGGATGCGGTGGTGGCGGCCGTCGTGTTGACCGAGCCAGAGATGCCCATGCAGAAAAGCAGGACGGTCATAGAGACACAGCCAAACAAGAACATAGGACGGCGGCCGATGAAATCCGAGACAAAAAAGGCCAAGAAGGCGCCGGACATGCTGAGGATCTGTGCGCCAATGCTCAGCAAGAAAGAGCGCTTGTCCGAGATACCCAGGTACTGGTACATGAGGGCGCCGTAGTTGCTAACAAAGCCGAGGCCCGAAAACTGTTCTGCCATGAAAACAAAGATTGAGAGGAGAGTGCGCCGCGTGTTGGCGCCACGGAAACAGTCGAGGTACGTGCCCGAGTTCTTGGCCGTCTCGGACTCGTCGAGCGTGAGCTGGATGTCGGCCAAGTGGCCCTCGGCATCGCTGGGCTTTGTGTAAAGACGGTACAGCACTTTTCGGGCATCCTCGATACGGCCGCGGCGCACCAGGTAGACGGGCGACTCGGGCAAAAAGATTTGGCCGCACAGGCCGACCGCCGAGAAACCCCACTGGGCACACACAAGCGAGCGCCACGACCAGCTGCTGGCCCACGTGCCCGTGTAGTAGGCCATGATGGCGCCCAGAAAGGGGCCAATGCATTGTGACAAATTACAAAAGCCAATAACAGAGGCGCGGATGGCCAGCGGCGAAATGTCGGCGACGTAGGCGGTAATGAGGTTGAGGTACATGCCGAGAGCAATCTGGTTGACCATTTTGCCGGCGAAGAACATGCCAATGGACGTGCTACCAAATTCGATGCCCACCGAGCCAATGTTGATAAATGTAGCAACCACTGGTGAGGAGAGGGGGTCAATTTGTTTTCTTTTTTTTTTCTTAAAAATACTGGCTCCGGGTCGGACTTACAAACGATGGGTTTATAACCAACCATGTCGACAAAGAAGGAGGCGAGCGTCGCGCCCAGGATGCAAAAGGCGTTGCCGGTGCCGCTGATGGCAGACTGCCACTTTGTGGCGATAAAGTACTCGCCTGTGGATGCCTCGTACTCGCCAAAGCGCTGCTTAAACTCGGTGACACTGATCACCGAGCCACCAGCCTGGTTCTCAAAGCCACGCACGCCCATGGTCCAGAGCATGACACCAATCCAGAACAGTAGCCAAGGGTCACTGCGCAGCGTCTGCCAGTACGTGCGATTGTGTTCCTGCTGCTGGATGGCGCGACCGTGGAGTTCAGCAGACAAAATGGTGTCGGCCGGCAGGCCGACACCATTGTTTGTCGAAACGACCGGAGGGTCGGCAGCGGTGATTTCCACCTGTTCGTGGGAAGGGGACTTCATATTGTTGTTGGTGTTGAAAAGGATGGAAGGAGTGTTGGATGATGTGGACACAAAACGATGATCCTGGAAGTCAGACGAGAAGCATGACTTTATATCTGGGGATCTACGTGAGGAGTACAGTCTACCCCATCTTCTTTTCCGTGGAGACGACAAACCATGTGCCATAGCAAAGGCAGTGTGCACACGATCTCCATGAAAGGCTGTGTTCTCTCTAGCTTACCTTACTTCTCATGCGGGGTGACCCCGGACTGTACACAGTACAACGCGGCGTATTCTCTTTTCTCTACATTTTAACTGATACTTTTGACTTCTTCTTCGTCTTCTTTTGTCCTCATCGGTCATTTGTCGGCCGCTGATAGACCGAATTGTCGTTCAGCTCAAATAATCTTGATGATTTCGTTGTCTATTCTCGCTCATTCATCTCATCCTCTCAACGAGATGAACCACAAAAAAATGCCACAACAGCGTGGCGATGGTGGGATGGAGGCGGATTCTCGGCTCTCAACCGACACCACCATCGAGGGGAGTGCCGGCAGTGACCCGAGGAGCTCACCATGGGGAGCCACGGCAGTGTTTGCATCTAGCCGCATCGCGGAGACGCGGGTCAACGCTGCTCTGGGCTGTTATTGGCCTGTTGAGGGGTTGTTGTGTCAAAGACGAGGGCGGCAGTCAAGTGGCAGGAGTCTGCCTCAACCGGTGGCAACTTGTGGCAAGACTACAATGAATAAAATGGGACGACGAGGTATGTGAGGCAAGACAAAGGACGTGGGGAGGAAGGAGAGAATAGAGGGCATCTACGAAAAAAGAGAATGGACAGCTAGATGACTTTGGGGATAACTGTTCACGGCCACAAGGTCAAAAGAGGCAAGCGGAGAACAGTCTGCCACGTGCAAGAATGCAGACGTGCAGACGAGTCGGAGCAAATGAGCCAGCGGATATGGACTCGAGTTTTGATTGACTCATTTACTTAGTGAGATTTCGAATATCTCCAACAACTGAATTGACAATGAATACTCTGACCAAACAATATAATGCTTGTTTTCTTTTTTTTCATAATGACTTTTTCTACTTGTCGGTTTCTTCTACTTCCCCAGATTCTGTGTCTCTGGGAAAGGGCAATGGGACACTGCCAAGAGGACAAGACGGGAGTCCCCTCTCGAAGGCGGCTGTGGGGTTTCTCTTTCTTTTCTTCCGTCTACTTGGGCCGTCTTTGCCGTTGGCCCCACACCTCCAGGGCGGAACGACGGCCGACTAACACCCAACAAGGCGTCCAGGGCGGAATACCAGAGCGCGGTGCATTCTGCATACCCAAAATGGAACCAGATGAAAGGAGAAGAGATACTTAACCCTTGTCTACTACCGACAAAATGAACAGCTGACGAAGAGACGAGACGGGGTTTCTGTTTTCTTTGATGGAGCTATTTCGCCACAGAAGGGACTATCTTCAAGTTTGCCAAGAGATAAACTGCAAACAATTAGCGTAAACAGAGACAAGGAGACAGAAAAAAAAGCCTAGGTATGTACCTGTGTAATATGCGGGCTATCTTCTCGATTGAGTCGATGGGACGATACGAGTCAAAACGAAACGAGGCCGTCTGATGAACATGATGGTGGCAAACAAACACAGTCTTTAGACAGCCTTCTCGGTCAAGTAGCAGCCGAGAACGAAAAGCCTGTTAATATACTTACATGATAGGATGCAATAATTCAATAGCGCAGAACAATAAAGAATTAAGCAGAGACAACAAGCAGACGACATCACCCTGACCTGCCCGCACATTGCCTGGGGAGTTTCGCGATAGTTCCCATCTTTCATTTGATTCGTCCCTCTGTTAAGCGAGAGCTCCCACGCAATACTAGCCCTATGAAGCCTTGGCTTGACGTGGCTCCTCCACACTTTTTCGTCCACTATCCAGCGTTCCCCAGAATCCCCAGATCCCGGACAGCGGATTACCGCTCGTCGGTCGTAACTTGGCAGCCTTTGAGGTTGGAGGGAGGTACTCGCGCAAAAAGTCGAAAACGTGGAGATGCTTCTCCATGATGTCGATCACAGGCACAAAACTGCAGCAGGGCGTCGTCAGCAGGCAGAGTAGTGGTCATTTGCAGCTCAAGCTTGACTTCAGTCAACCTCGCCACGAGGAGGCAGCTATGCTCTTCTCCGCATAGTTCATCATGTCTCCTTTCTTGGAGATGATTATTGTGATGCTAGGCGGAGGAGAAGTCGCCGATCAGTATCTATAAATACAGAGTTTTAGGGCCAGAAATGAAACGAGAAAGAAAAGAACAGACAGACATTTTCCAAAGCTCTCTCAGTCATCCAGTCTCATAATGACCTTCCGTCTTTTCTTTTCTGTGGCCTCTCTGGCCTCTCTGATCTCCCTCACCTCCGCACAGTGTGTCGAAGCCAGCACGGACACCGACCTCAATGGCTGCTACCCAACCCCAGAGGCGGGTGTCGAGCCGTTGACTGTTCTGGCCATTGGCACCACAGCCAACGGCTACACCACGTCTGCGCGCGGCTGGAACACTTGGTCGATCCAGTCACTGGCTGACCCCAATATTGTGCCCGGCTGGGATGCTACCACCGCACCTTACCTGGACGATGCTAGCATTTTGAGCCAGTGTAGCGTTCTCACGACGACGCCCTTCCAGGCGGCCAAGTTTACTTTGTGCAGCCTCGATGGAGGGTGGTCTGCCACTGAAGTCAATTCAGATGGCCTCATAGTACCCAATACCAAAATTTTGAACATTACGGCCATCTCCGACTACCTCCACGCCAACAATCTACTTCTCGGCGTCTATGTCCACCCCGGCGTGCCCTGCTCGGCCAATGGCAAACTCATTCCCGGCACCGACATTTATGCCAACACGCTGTTCAGCGGCCAAGTCGACCAGAGCCAGTGCTACTTTAACTATAGTGCCCCGGGCATCCAAGAGTGGCACAATGCGCAAGTTGCGCTCTGGGCGTCGTACGGTGTCGACATGATCAAGCTGGACTTTATTACGCCTGGTAGCCCGCTCAACGACGGCGAACTGCCTTGTGATATGAGCGCCGCCAGCACAATGTACCACAATGCCATTGCCGCGAGTGGCCGACCGATGAGACTCGATTTGTCGTGGAAGCCCTGCCGCAACACCACCTGGCTGCCGTTTTGGGGCCAATCTGCCGATGCCATCCGCACCGACAACGACATTAACCTGTACTTTACTAATACGTTTACGGACTGGCAGATTCTACAGCAGGCTTTTGAAAACTATCGTCAATACATTTTGCTTCAAAAAGCCGAGCAGATCGCTGGCCACCCCATTGTCCTGCACCCCGACATGGACAACTTACTCGTGGCCAACAACGCCACCCTCTCGGGCATCACCGACGACATGCGGATCACCACCATGAACATGTTTCTGGGTGCCTCGGCCAATTTGGTGCTGGGCGGTGATCTCAACAATGTTGACACTCTCGGGCTAAAACTGCTCACATCCAGCGGCAGCAAGTTGGCAGCCAATTTTTTCGCCGAGTACCCAATGCAGCCGCGCAACCCTGGCACGGGTGATGTCCTCCCTCTCCAGCTGCAGGCATGGATTGCCGGGCCTAGTGCTACCACCGGCGAGGCCTATGTTGTGGTGGCCAATTACGGTCCGGACCAGGGCAAGGGCGGGTACGGAACTGCCCTCGAGGGCGTGCAGGCCGTGACTGTGTCCTTGTCCGACCTAGGCCTGACGACGGAGACTGGTTATGCGGCCAGCTACACGTGGCGGGATGTCTGGAACGGCAACGGCACGTCGATTAGTGCCACAGACAGCTTCACGGCCTACCTGAATGCCACGCAGTCGTCGCTCTTCTTGCTGGCACCGATTTCGTGATGTAATGGAGAAAGGTTGTCGGAGAGAGGCAATTATGTTGGGGAAGAGGGCAGCGGTTGAGGCCAGAATGCTGGGCCAGCGTTGTGAGGGATGGATGCAGAGTTATAAAGGAAAATGTAATGTTTTATTCATTTATTTCTGTGTTTGCTGTTTCTCGACTTTGGGTAACACCACGTGGGCCGTCTTCGCGTCCAGATGAGCGCCCTCACTTCGCTCATAAGCGGCCACCAAGTCGTCTTTACACACGCGGAGGTGCTCGCGAACGGGGAGCTCGGCATCCGGCCGCTACGTACTGCCGCCTGCAAAGATACTCCTATTTTTGACAGCAAGACTACAAGTATTGAATAGAATCCAAACCACACCTTCCACGGCTTCCTCTACGTCCAGGTCGAGGGCTTTCCCACCGACGCCAGCCTCCTTCTTGAGAGCATCGTCGCCGACGTCATGCACATCGACTTGCAGCGCACCGGCCATTTCGAGTGCTCCCACCCCAAGGTCAACAAGCTCCACGAAAATACCGTATGGTCGATGCGCGGCAACTTTTTCAGTGTCCCCACCGACTGTCCCCAGCGCGACGAGCGTCTCGGCTGAACAGGAGATACCCAGGTGTTTTGTAACTCGGCTAACTTCTTGTACAAAACGGCCGGCATGCTCGGCGACTGGCTCAAGGATATACGCGCCGAGCAGTTGTAGAACGCCGTCGTCGTGCCTGATATCATTTAGACCCTCTGACCGCACGCACCCCTATCCGTATGGGACGACGTTACTGTTCTCACGCCCTAGGACCTGTACCGGTCCTATAGTAATACCCGCTTCTTAGAGAGACAGTACGACAATATAGTCGCGTAAGTTGCAGCATTGGTGAAACTGCCCTAACACTTGCTGCAATGTCCGGTCATGCGCCTATCTGCAAAGCCATCGTGAGCAGGGGAGCCGACGTGAACCAGCTCGCCGGGCAACATGGAAGTGCTCTTGCTACGGCCGCCTTCAAAAACAAAGTGGAAGTTGTCCAATGCTTGATCGACTTGGGTGCCATTGTCGATTTGCAGCTTGAAGTCGGGAAATGCGGCAGTGCCCTTGCAGCAGCAGCAGCTTCTGGTAGTCATAACGCCGTGCGGTGCTTCTACGACAATGGCGCCCACGTGAACATGCTCCTCTACAACGGCGAATATGGAAGCGCCTTGGCCCCTGCTGCATATCATAATCACGTGGACGTGATGCATTTCTTGGTCGACAAAGGTGCCAACGTGGACATGCTTCTAAAATGCGGCACATATGGATCCGCTTTGACTGCCTCTGCTGGAGCGTTCTTGTGCACTACAGTTGCACTTCTTCAGCCACTGGTAGACTACGGAGCCAACATCAACTTACTCCCGGAGGTCGGCCTCTACGGTAGCCCCCTTGTCGCTGCTGCAACGATGGGTGACCTAGACAAGGTGACGTACTTGGTCAAAAAGGGCGCCGTTCTTGATCAGCAGTTACGGTGTGGCCGATACGGGAGTCCATTATGTGCTGCTGTGGCGGAGGACAGGAAAAAGATTGTCACATGTTTGCTAGATCAGGGCGCCGATGTTAACTTTCTGCCCAAGGTTGGACAACAAGGCAGCGCTTTGGCTGCTGCTATCCTATTGTGCTCGGGTGACTGCGTGGAGTTTTTGCTTCGAAAAGGAGCCGATGCCAATCTCAGGCTACTAGCAGGTAAATACAAGACGGCCATGGAGGCTGCTGAAGGGATGGTCTATGAGGAGGGTCCCCCGACATGGTATCCAGGGGAGGTGGATGAAGAAAAAGCGAGGATACTTAAGCTGCTCCGCGAGCATGCAGCAAAAAGTCAAGGGACGGGTGGCATCTAAACATCAGGACCCTGTACGCAACAGAATTTATGTACAACAAATTCCAGATACTTTATCCTGTGCTACACCGGTGATGCACAGGGAAACACAAGGGAGCACAAGGGAGCACAGGGGAGCACAGGGGAGCACAGGGGAGCACAGGGGAGCACATTCACTAAGCAGGCTGGAGCAGGGACGGCACAGGTACGCACCCAAAGAAGGAAATTTCAAGTGAGGTTTTTCGTTTTGAATATTTGGCTGACAGAGCCCATTCTCTCAAATCTCGTCTTTCGACACTACTACCGTGGCCGGTGCGCAGGTGCGCGCCCCAAATAAGCCGAGACAGGGATTCGTGCGATGACCAGGAATAGGCAACAAAAACACAGCACAACGGAAAAAAGTCTGCGCGACAGCGTGAGCTTTGACCACGGCACTTTGTACTGCTGCGTCCAAAAGTTTGCCTTGCCTCTCGAAAAGAAAAGTTTGGAAGAACCAATATTCTCTCGTTCTCCCTTCCATTCCTCCTTCACCGCATGTTCGGAGCGCCCACTGACGGAAGCGCAGGCATCCTGCGCCGGGCCAATCAGAAGAGTTCTGACCAGAAAAGGAAGTCAACACTGCACACTACGCAAAGTATGAACGCCCAACGTGAAGAAAATGGGGCTTCCCTTCTTCTTTTTTTGTTTTCTGTTTTGTATTTCCCCAAAAGAGTCGGATCTGTCACATTTCCCCCGTCTTTTATCTGCCATCCGATGGCGGGTAGTGGTGGGCTTCATGTTGACTCGCAAAGAGGTTGGGCGGTTGTCAAAAAGAGTGAGGCTTGACAGGATGTAAGACACACAAAATAGATTGGACAAAGTAGCGGTGTCAAAGACGCTCAGCCACAGAAGGGAAGACGACAAGAGGGAAGGGAAAAGAAGGAAAGGAAACACGAGAAGGGGGCGAGAAAAGACACTATAAGCAATATCAGACTTTTGATATAGCGTCCGGCGTCTTTCGCAACCTGCCACAATTTTATTTTTACTTTCTTTTTCTTCAGCTCAACATGTCACCTGTCCCCAGCTGTCCCTGACTTCTCGTATGTTCTTTTTGGAAGGAGAAAAGGAAAGAAAGGAAAAACAAAAAGATAAAAAAAGTGTGGCTGGCCGCTCGCCTCCAGGATCCCGGTATTTTGTCTTGCATTCTGTCGTACTTTCTTTTTCTGGTCATCCCATTATTCCCCTTATATTCGTGATATATCTTACACTTGCGCTTGAGATACGGGATAATGGGTTGGCGTAAGGCGAGCGGAAAAGAGAGGACGAGAAGAGGAAGAGACGCGGCAACAGAAAAACCTCTTCCAAGGAGAAGGGGAGTAATTCTCCGATCTTCCGATCCTGTTCTCCACGGCTCACAATTTTACACTCTTTCCTTGCAATACTGTCTATTAATAGGCTCTGTTATGCGGCTGGGAATACCTATTCGTATCGTACATTTACATTTGCTCGATACAGCATGATCCCGTGTTGTTTCTTGGGAATAAACGTCCGCAAGGCATACACTGCAGGTGTTGCAGACACACCTGCTGACACCCAGCGTTTCAGTATTTGGATTTACCGGGAAGACGGAGAGGCGACAGAGGATGATCGACTGTGTAGGACGGGACAGAAGCAGAGAAAGATGGTGAGGCGAGGTCTGATGCTGTCGATGTCCAAACAGACGATTGATAATGATGACAATGAAAGCCCAAACAATAAACGTGTAGAAGAGACAACAACAATTCAAAATGCATGTTAGAGAAGGTATCTGTACAGCTCCAGCAGATGGTATGAGATATGCTCTTCTCTTTCATGGCCTTGCCAAGATGCAAGTCATCAGTCCTTTGGTGATGGGCGTTGGGTAACAGAGTTCACGAATGTGTATCTTACAAAGCTCTTCCAGCAATACAGATGGAGAAGTGCATGTCAGAGAGAGATGTGCAAATGTTGGCTTAGTTCTCCGTACACAGGTGTGTCGTGGTGTCACCACAAATGGTCTTGGTACTGTTTCTAGCCATATACCAAATATCAATGTGAATATCAGAAACGCCAGGACCTGCCAAATAAGAAAGTAAACTTTAAATCGATCTCAAAATACTGTCTACAACTGAAAAAGCGGACTTTTAAAAGACGCATAGGCTCATTCCCCATCGTCAACCCAAGACCGACAACATGACCAAACACGCCACAATCCTGAAAGTGGCTCATACTCTCTCCGGCATATCTCGAGCTCCTAAGGATATGTAGGCACAAAAATGCCTCTTTACGCGTTCAGGGTCCGCTCCGCCGAGAAAGACTGAGAGGACAGAAGTCTGACGGCCAGCCGCAGGTAGATGTGAGAGGCTGTTGATGTGAGGCTTGGTCGTTTCATCCGACTGCAAACATTTTTGCCCTACGAGCAGTACGAAACCAAGCCTCTTCTTCACTTTATTTTTGGAGACGTGCAGTAGTCGCGAAGAAAGGGAAGAAATGACCAAAACATCAACATACACGATGGACGCGAGGGACTTGAGTGACGCGAAGGGCAAGTAAGGTGGCCGAGCTGAGGTATCAAAAACACGGTGAAAGAACGGTGTGCCCCGTATCGAGATGTAGAGAGGGAGGGAGAATGTGTGTTGTGTGCCGCACCCTCGCGTCAGGTCATAGGCACATGAAGAGTGAGTGGTCAGCACGAGGCGAGAAGAAAAGAAAAGAAAAACGCGGCATGGCCTCTGGGGTATATCGGGGAAAAGAAGAAAGCAAATATGACATCTCTTCCTTTCAAAGAAGTGAGACTGGAGCCGTGAAAGTGCCTGCATCGTTTTTGATGCGTCAGTTGCATCGATTTTCTCCCCATGCAGTATTGTGCAGTATTGTGCATTATTGTGCATTCGTGCCTGACGGGCCGCGGCCATCTGTCACTTTGGTCTCCATCACCTTGGGCACTCATATCTTCTCACACACCTGGGCAGGGCAGTGGCTCGCCCCGTTTCGATGATGTCGATGGAATGGGGGGCTCGGCTTGTCACATCAACAAGTCGATGCAGCACGCTGGTAGGTCGTCTGTCTGGTCCTCTGCCTTTTGTTGGGTTACTGTTTTGCCGGGTTCCTTACGACATACAAGATCTCATCAGCCTAAGTAAACGGCCGGTATGCGACATCGTTGTGGTCTCTTTTTTGTTGGCCATTCACGGACAATCTGCCAAAAGTGGCATATGCTTACTTCTGCTTTTGGTGGGATCGGCTAGCACGAGGGGAAGGGAGGGCAAGATGTCAGTTCTCACAGGGCACTGTTAGAGCAGGACAAGGAAGCACGGGGCGATCCCGTCACAAAAAACTCTACTTGTATGTGCAGTTCCCCAGTTGCCGAAGAGGGAGCACGGGGCAGCTGTCAAACCAAGAAGGAGGATAAAAAAGACAGAACTGAGGGTGGGTGGGATAGGCTGCCCGGGGCTCGGACAGAAAACGCGCAAGGTCGCGTTCGTAGGCCTTGTTGAGCCATGAGCCATGAGAACCATGAGCAACGATACTGTGTAAGATACAGGGCCACCAGCCACGGGCCCTCGGGATCAAGGACTGAGGCGAGATAGGGGAATAGCGAGCGTAGCGAGGACCAAATAAAGATGTCAGCTTCAGGTCGGGCGGTCCAGTAAAAGTCGAGAAGAGCGTCGAGTGGCTGCACACCGCACCTTCCAGGTCGTCGTCACCATGCCCGGCCCAGGAGTTGTTGAGGCCTAAGGGGGAGCCAGAGGGGACTGAAGAATGTGTCAAGTGGAAGACAAAGGGAGAGCTGTTCGCTCTCGTCGTGTTTGCTTGTCTGCTCGCCTCCAAATGGTGGGTATGAGCAGACCATTGCTAGCGGGCCGCTGAATATGCGGCCACCTGCAACCCAGGCCAAGAGGAGGCCATGGCCCGGACCACTCACGATGCGCAAAAATGCGCAGAGAGGAGGAGCGCTTTTTTGAACCGGGCGGACCGTCGCTTGCGGTGAGGGAGAGAAGAAAAGAGAAGCAAAATAAATCCCCAGCCACCTTATTTTTTAGACTGTTCACTTTGCACATTTTTTATCGGTCGTCTCGTCGCCGTGGCCGTCGCCTTTCTTTTCCAGTTTAGCGCATCTTCCCTGTTTGGGCGAAAAGTCAACAACACTGGACAACTCGAGAAAGAACCGCCTTGGTATCGGCAGTCAGTCGCACCTGCGACAAGGCCGCAATTGCATAAAGCGAGTTCCAGTCTGATGACCAACATACAACCAGAAGAGAGCAACTTGATGCACTTGTTGAGCTGCGTGAGAGGTTCCTGAGGTTCGTTCGGATATGTCGTTGGGGCTGTTAGCGACGAATCGGGAAGATTGGCATTGAAGCCGGGGATGAACGGCGCAGGGCGAAAGACTGGTGATGAAATGGCAAAGTTGAAAAACAAAAAGGGGCAGAGATTTAGACCTGAAGCGGAACCGGGTGAAGATGCTGCCTTGCCTCTTGATGCAAGAGCGGAAAGAGCATTCACTGGAAAGCCAAGACAGGAAAGAACGAGTCATGGGGCAAGTGTCTATGATTGCCTACGTAGTGCCTGCTGTATTTGGTTGAAGCTCGCGATCTCGGTTTACGGCTCATTGGAGAAGGAACGACGAGCACTGGCCAGCACTGGCCTCAACCGGTTTGGTCACCCCACTCTGGGCCTATTCCTTCGTCTTTAGAATTTGGCATTTACTATCAACATTCGCCCTCCCCGAGAGCATCGTTCCTTCTTTGTTCGGCTGTTTCGTCGGCCGCGGCTGCTCCCTTTGTCGGAATTCTTTAGCGTCCGCAGCGGTCAGACTTTTCTTTCTTTTTGGTTGTGTTTAGGCTTACAACTCTACAAGGGAGAACAAACTTCAGCACAGTGGTAGCCAACATAAAACGACACTAAATGGACTGGCGGCCGCTCTAAGCACGGGCGGGACACGGCGCGGGCAGTGGCCGCGGGAGGAGCGGAGCTGTTGGCTGTTTTGGGACGTCCTTTCACTCAATATTGCTACAGAAAGAAACTCAAATCAATCAACGCGAGGAAGGACTGCAACAGAGTGACGCCTTCTATCACAACAACTGGCTGGCTGTCACTCTAGGGCTGGACAGGGCCTGGGCCAGGCCTCTTTCGGACCAACAATCTGACACAGAAACACTTTCAGTACACAGTAGGGCCAAGAAGGACACTCAAAAGCAGGCTACTGCGGCGGTTCTGGTGATCATGTTCACGGGGGATTTTTGCTGCTCGTAAAAGGGGTATTCCGTCTCCCGTGGTCGCTTTCTGCACTTCTTTACTTCTCTGCTGCTACTGGGGGTGGTGGTGGCTGACCCCCTCCGTCGGGTACCAACACCCCAAAAATAGAGAGAAGCGTTGGAGATGCAGAGAGGCGCCTGCAGGAGAGAGACAAGCAGACATACAAATACAACCACTCACATCGCGTGGGCATTCCAAGACAAACGGGTTGCGGAATTCTTTCTATTCAAAATAAAAACACAAAATTCAAAGACTCCATTTCTGCCCAACGTCCCCCCCATCTCCCAGATTCTCCCAGCTAATCCCAGGGCATGTCCCATGTCCCCCCGGTTCCAACGGCCGTCCGTCGTCCACTGTCCAGTCGATCGCAACCGCCCCAAAAATCCCAAATTCGTGAAGCCAGCCAAACAGCGCAGAGCAAAAGTGCAAGGGAAAGCTCGATGGAGTGCATGGCTCACTGAAAGGTCTTTATGGAACCCTTGTCGACGTTGGGCATCGTTGGGGGTCTCTCTCACACATTCTCGATCTCTTTGTTCGTTATGCCCCCTTTTGATCTTCACATCGGTCCTCCTCTTCGGCCTCTGTTTGTCGATGGGATGCCCTGACTGGTTGAAAGTCATGGATACTGTCAAGCCCTGTAATAGTGCTCGCAATTACCCGCGACGAAGGACCTCGGCCACCCATCAGGAGTCTCATCAGCCCATCAGCAACTGGCAGAAGTCTGCATCCGAGGAAGGCGAGGGCGACCAAGAGACAAAATGCTGAAAGACGCAGCCACTGGCAGGCTAGTCTGTGGCTCCTGTGATGGTCGTGTTTGATTCCTATGGCTTCCTTTGCGACGACAAGCCTCCCACCAAGTGTAGATGAGTAGAAAATCACGCGAACTGGTAATGAGAAACTGGGCTTGACCCGTCAATAGAATCATACCTCTCGTGCCTCTCGTCCTTAGACCTGCAGAGTCAATACAGCTCCATGAGTCTGGTGATCCGATGAGCACCCCCTCTTGTTTTCTTTCTGTCTTTTGATACGCTGAAATCAAGGCTGCCTGCACTCCTCTTCCTCCCCTTGACCGGTTGTGTTCTCAGTTTCTTCCCCCTTGCCGTCTGTGTTTCTGTGTATCGCAAAGACGACCCATTACCGGGCCCGTCGGTTGATTGCCGAATGGATCGCGCCTTTTTGGGTAGAGGCCATGCGATCGAGTAGACTTTGTAAGCGTGTATCGTGTGCTCTCCTTTCATTTGGCCTTTTGGGTCGTCTCGGTCGTCTCTCTGCTCATTTTTTGTTGCCTTCGTTTCAACCGCCAGCTCGCCCTGTAAATTGATTTGCGCAGCTTGCCCTGGCATCGCCCTCCCGGCCTCGTTCTGGGCGGCCCGTTGCCCAAGGCTCGATTCATGTCCAGTCTCAACATCTCAACAAGATTAAGATGCCTCCTCGTGTAGTTCATGCCCAGGGCCGCGGCCTGGCCCAGAAAGGGCCCGTGTCGGAAGTGAGAAGATGCACTTTACAGGCTGTGACGTCTACTTAGTAGCAAAAAGAAGCTTGTTGATATCCCGTTTCGTCCCCTATAACGTGCCAGAGGCGAAATGGGACAAAACAACAGAGGACTGGCCTCCGACTTGCACCGCAAAAGGAAAGAGGGGCTGTCAGTGGAGTGGGATCTTTTCTCGCTGGAGTCTTCTCGCTGTGGGCTGTGGACTCTTGAGTGTTGTTCTCGGCAAATAGCAATAGCCAGTGACTCCATCGTGACTTGGCTATCGCTGCCATCTTGCGGTGAGTTTCAAGTACACCGCCTGGTGGGCACTAGCAAAATGACAGAGAGAGAAAAGAAAAGAAGAACGAAGATTTACAGTGAGCGCAAGGAAGTGCGCGGCCGTCAACGGGTTGTTCCTTCCCTTTTCTCCAGAGGGCCGCACCTGCCGCTAGAGAGATCGTGTTTGCTCGTCCGGGAGGGGAGGGCAAGAGGTAAGAGGCAAGAACGAACAATGTATCCCAAGTAGGCAAGTCGGACTGGCTGTTCGCATCGTAGCTTCCCTGTATCGCTCGTGACAGTCGCTCGCACCTGCCTTCCACGATCGTATTCCCAGAGTCAACTCCTCTACTTCCTCTCATTTCTGCATATTGACTCATTTTCTCCCATTTCCTCCCCCTCTCACATCTCAAATCTCAAATCTGCTGTTCTCGAGGCCCAAGGCCGAAATCGACGAACAAAACAAAACACGAACCGAACCCAGCGCCCATCACCGCTCATCCTTATCCTCATCGCCTCAGTTTCGCCATCACACGCCCTCAACCGCTCTTTTCTCTTTCTCTTTTCTCTTGTTCTGACAGCTGCCAGCCCCCCTGTCAGCCCTCTATTATCCTATTATTGGCCTGCCCCCTGTCTGTGTCTCTTGTCTCTCCCTAGCTGTTATTCTTTTCTTTTTGTCGTTTCTTTTTCTCCCACACTACCTTACGAAGTACATAAGCTCTTTCACACGCGCGTGCACTTTGTGGCTCTCTTCTTCTTTTCCACTGCATCGTCGACAAAACAGATTCAAAGGCAACGACGGCCGCACTCCCATCTGCACCGCTCTTTCGATCTCCCCTCTTTTCCGGTCTGCAAGACAAAATTTAACAACAACAATCGGCTCATATTCTTTTTATATTTCGTTTCTTTCTTCGGTTTCTTCTGATTTATGCTTCCTCGAACTTCTTGTTTTCACACGATCTATCCTGTCGACTTCAGCTTCGCTCGCCCTCGACATCTACACAAGTATAAACACCAGCCCCCAGCAAACGCGCTACAATCAGCCCTCTTTCTTCTTTCTCTTCCTCGTCTTCCGGCAGAACACCACGCGCAAGCCATTCGACTCTTTGTAAGTGCCTACCTCTCTGTCTCTTTTCCTGCTCCAAGCAAGATCTTCAACTCGAATTCCTTGTTTTGGCCTTCCCGTCTGTCTCTGTGTCCCACTCTATTCCTCTCTCTTTCTCTCACTCGCTCTCCACCCGCTCCCGCTTCTGCACGATCGAAACCACCAAGACGACGGCGCCTCTTTTCCCACGCTCATGTGCCGCAGTTCCCTCGCCTCTCTCAGCTGAACCCCAAGTCCAGTCCGCCCAAACTCCTCGTGCCTCTCTGACTGCACAACCCCCTCTCTTAACTCAACTCCTCAACTCCTCAACTCCCCTTTGCACAACGCCGCCCACAAACTCCTCCTCGTCCGTCCTCTCCTGTCTCTCCCACACCCACACCCACACCCCCACAACCCTGCTCCTCCTCGTGCATCCTCCTTTCACCGTTCTCTGCTCTTGTCGTGTTCTCGTCCTCTCTGGGTCTGGTCCTTTGTCTCCTCTCTTGTCCTTCCTCAGTCTTAAAAAGGCCCTGCCGCCCTCCCACCCGTCTTCCCCACCACTTCTTGTCCCTCTTATCGAAATCCCCTTTCGTTCACAACTCCGATTCCAACACCCATTTTTCTTTGCTTTGGCATATATTCTTTCAGCCTTTTTTTCTTTATCTTTTCTGTATGTGAATCCCCTCCCTCTCTTGCTCCATCCCTTGCCTTCCCTTTCATCTTCATCTCTATTCATTTTTGTTTTTCTATTCTTCTTTTCCCTTTCTTTCTTTCTTGCATCCCACGCCCTTTCACTCCGCCAACTCTCCATCTCTCCTCTTCATCCCCTCCTCACCCACTTCACACCCTCTTCTCCACCGCCCTCAGCCAAAACTTGCCCCTTCCATCTGCACGCTGCCGTTCAACCCCTGCTAGGTTCTTTTACCAAAAATAAAAGAAGCAAGCAACAAGAGACAGAGACAGAAGAAAAAGAAGAAAAAAAATACACAAAATACACTACAAACACTACAAACACTTCAAACACCGACAGGCCTAGACAGCGCCGCTTCCTTCCGGCCCATTCAGCCCTCGTCTGTGGTCAGCCACCTCAAAGCCCACACTAACCACTGATTTTTTCTCGATAGAACCTTTTTCAAAACTTCTCGCATTAGATTTCTGCCTGACACACACTCAAACTCATTTCTTCCTCTTTACCACACTTGGAACCTTGTTGATTCCCCTTTCTTTTCTTATTTTGCCCATTATTATTTTATTTTTGGCCTCTTCTTTTTTTGGGTTTCCCACCGCTTCTTCTTCTTCTCCCACCGCCTCAGCCCACTCTCGCCTGGACATCTCCAGACTAGCCGGACCACCAGCGCATACATTACCCCCGCCTCTTGCCCTCACACCCGCCCACACACAGTCACAAAAAGAGACCGACAATGGTCTTGTCATATCCCATGAACTCCTCATACAGACCAGGCCAACTGTCAGTCGACACCTCGGGCCACCTTACGCAAAAGTACTTTGACGAGAACGACGACAGCATACTCGACGACGCAGTCCTGGACCACAACGCCATCGACTCTGGCCTTGAGATGTCCCCGACCATGGTCGATAGCCGGAGAGATTCTTTTGTTCTCGGCTCCACGTTCTTCTCGCCCAAGCAGGAAGATTGGCAGCCTGTCGAGATGCAATCCCTGCCCTCCGTCAACCCCTTTGAGGCAAGCACCAACCCGTTCTTGCGGATGGACCACCAGCAGGCGCAGCAGCAACATCAGCAGGCGGCCCAGCAGCACCAGCGCATCCAGCAGCAGCACCATGCCATGGGCCTCGGTTCTTGGCCCATGACAGCTAGCACAAGCGCTGCTTCTGGTGTTGCTACGCCTGTTGCACATTTTGACGGTCTTCCTACCGAGTTTGACAACGCCACATCGGTCTTCCAGCAGCGCAATTCTCTTCAAGGACCCTTCCCGGTTATGGGTGCCGGCCTCTTCCAGACTGTGCCCGGCCTGCCCGGTATGCCGACGGCTGCCAACATGGTCGTGACCACGTCTGCGGGCTCGGTCCCCATGCAGGTCACTTCCAGCAACGACAGTGTTGACACTCAGTCGGCCATGGCCAAGAGAATCCCGCCTCAGAGCCCGATGATGCGCTCGCACAACGACATGCGTCGTGGCGATGGTGTTCGCAAGAAGAACAGCCGCTTCGACATCCCGTCGGACCGCAACCTGAACAACATCGACCGTCTCATCTCAAACTCAAAGGACGAGCAGGAGATCAAGGAGCTGAAGCAGCAGAAGCGTCTCCTTCGCAACAGACAGGCAGCGTAAGTCACCCGCCCTTTATAATATTCTTATCTATCTCACCATGTACTAACACACATCACAGACTTGACTCCAGACAGCGCAAAAAGATGCACACAGAGCGTCTCGAGGACGAGAAGAAGCACTACAGCAACCATATCAACAACCTGGAGCACGAAATTGAGACCCTCCGGTTGCAGGTGTCTGAGCTTCAGATGGAGAAGCAGAGCGTCAACCAGTACATCGAGAACATGAACATGGACAAGGAGGAGATGATCCGCCAACACACCATCGAGACTGCCGATCTGCGCAAGAAGATCAGCGTCCTCACCAACCACGTCCAGGTTCTCGAAGGCTCGGCCGCTCCGGCGCCCAACATGGCCTCTCATGTGTCGGGATACACCGGCGCTGGCGCTGGTGCCTCGACCATGGGCCCCTTTGGCGACATGGAGAGCCTCACCATCGATGGCACTACGGACTCCTGGGAGCATCTGTTCCCCGGTATGCCCAGTGTTGGCCAGCCGCAGCAGGCTGAGCAGCAGCAGCAGGTCGTTGAGATCAAGACCGACCCCGAGACCGTCACGGCCACCGATGCTGATGCCGTTGGCTCCGTCTTGGCTTCGACCGAAAAGTCGGGCAGCCAGGGTGGCCTGCTCTTCATGCTCTTCCTTGTTGGCGCCTTTGTCATGTCGAGCCGCCAGATGCCCAGCATCCCGCATGTCTCGGATGAGATGCGCGTTGCCTCGGCCGAACTGCTGGAGAACGTACTCAAGGATGCCGGCGAGAACGCTCCGAGCGTCAACAACGCCGCCACTGCTGTCATCTCCTCGTCTTCCGTCAACGCCAACGTTGCTGCCCCATCCGCTTCGTCGTGGGCTCAGCCGGCGACCGTCGAGCCGTCCATGCTCGGCCAGCTTTCCGATCAGCTCATGCAGCCGACCGAGGAGCAGGCCAACGAGCAGCTGTTCTCACTGAGCGCCGAGCAGTACAGCGGCGTTGTGAGCTACCAGCACCCGCCCACGGCCGACAGCGCTTCCGCCGCTCCATCATCTGCTCCCACCAACCAGGGCCGTCGTAACCTTGCCGAAGCTCTTGCCGCTATGCGTGGCAACAGCAAGGCCGAGGTCTACACGCGGTCTCTCCTATGGGACCAGATCCCCAGCGACGTAGTGCGCTCTTTCGTCAAGATGGTCTCCGAGGTCAACACTGCGTCTCCCGGTGCTGATGGTGAGCAGTAACTTTGCTGTCTCCACTTCTGCTTCTTCCTCTTCTTTCCTGCGAAAAACTTCTTCTGCATACGATTTTGCATTTCCCTAACGACTTTTTATTTCTTCATGATCATGATTGATTTCTACAACGACGACACAAAACAGCTCAGAGAAGGCCGGTGCCCTTCTTTTTCATGAATTGCTTTCCAGCGTTCTGTTTTTCATTTCTGCATTTCTTTTTCCATTCCTCCATTCGGATTATGACAGTCAACGGCATCGAACAGCTACACGATCTTCGCACACAAACTGCGACAGTTGTTTTTCACTTTTGCTTTGTTTTTATCGGGTTTTTGCTTTTCAGCGAGCGTTTGCACTTTTTGGTCTTGTGTTTTTCGACCGGCCGAACGCAATCAACAAAACCAACGCGCTCACGCGCCATGCTTTTTGAATCTTGTTTTTCATTCTCGGACTACGACGCCGTACTTCGAGACCCCTCCCCAACGAGGTTACCAACATTCATTTGGCTCTGCGAGCCGCCGACTACCGAATTTCTTTTGTTGTTTCCTTTCATTTAGGACACAATGATTTTTATTCCCTCTCTTCGCTTCGCTTCGACTAAAGGGCTACCGGTCCCTTGTCTGAGTTTTGTTTATGTCTGTCCTGCTGTGTCATCATGTTCATCTCCCCTTTATCGCTTTGCATTCTTCTTTTGCTTTTTCTAACGTCAAGCGCTTTATTTTTGCCTTTTTGCCCTTTTTTGCCTTTTCACTTTGCCTTTTTCTGCTTTCCCGTTATCAAGCCAGCCAGCGAGCGAGTTCGTTCAGTTTTGTTTTTGCTTTTCTGCTTTTTCTTTGATTTTCCTGCGTTCTGTTTTTTGTTTCGACCTTTATTAAAGACTGCTCTTTGCTTTTTTTAACGTCTCATGTCCTCACGGTTTCATGTTTAACGCCTCATGTTTGTGCTTTTTTATTCATTTGGGTGGGTTGGGTTTTGCAAAGCTGCATTGGGACAGGCTCTGCCTTTGCTCTGTTTCTGCCTTTCTCGGCCATTTGGGATGGCTGATTGATCAAAAGAATTGGCCGGCTGCTTTGCATTTTTTGTTTACTCTTGTTTTCTGTTTCTGCTTCTATTCTTCGGTTTTCTCACCAACCGCCTTTACACACATCTTCGGTTCTCTTCTCCCTCCACTTACTCTTCTTTTTCTACCTCACGACCTTTCATGGTTAAAGTCATCTCAACCTTCTTTTGATCTCCCATCAAGGAAACAGACGAGCTGCGCAGCCCTGATAAGATTTTCTTTGTTTTCTGTTTTCTGTTTTCTGTTTTCTGTTTTCTTCTTGTTTTCGTCTTCTTTTTGTTGGTCCAACGATTCATGTTTCTCGAGGCGCATTGCACGAAATAAGTTGCTGCCACCTTCAACATCATTTTTACTGTTTTATCGTTTTATCATTTTATCATGTACTTTGGGAGGGTTGGCCAGTCTTGCAAGAGGTCGTGGAACATCGCCCAGACCAGATTGGACTCGCTTTTTCATGGTTTGCCTTGATTTACTTTTTTCTCATTTTTATCCCATCTTTTCTGTTTCGTTTCGACGACAACGTCTTCTTTTTTTCACACCCTTCCCCCTATCCCACAAGAAACCGACCAACGATCCCTATGAAAGGGGATATACCGAGGTTGAGCTTTCGAAAAGTGGCGAGATATACGGAATCAAGAGAAAAAAGAAACACGACGAATACCTCGAGCACAAAACAAAAAGAAACAACACTAACTATCGACATCGTTCTCCTTGAACACCCACACTCACTTCACCACCAAGCCTGACATACCACACATTTGTCGGCGCGTCGATCAGAACGCACTTTTTCTTTATGTCGTCTTACGAGAACACAACAATCGGAAACAACCTACAAAAACTTCAACGAAACAAACACAAAAACACACAAAACAAAACAAGAAAATCGACATTCAGCGAGCCGCGGAGTTCTATGCTTTAGTACTTTTTCGGGACACGCAATCACGAAGGAAACACGACGATGACTTACGACCGGGGGGAAGGTGCATTGGAGGAAAATTGGGGGAGGCAAGGGAAGAGGGAAACCTGGGATATTGGGATAAGGGGGTTTTGGGATGGGAAACGACGAGATACTGCAGGGAGAAACGGAAGACGAGAAAAAAACAAAGGACGGCAAAAAGCCAGCCGTTTTCTTTTCATTTTCTTTCCGCTGCATCGCCACAAAAATACCCACCTCTATGAGATATCACGACATTTAAGGATTATTTATGACTGATGGATTTACTTTACTTTCTTCTATATCTTTAGTTTGGCTACTTTATTTACACACTTTATAAAAGCACATCTCCCAGGCATCTCAAACATCTTGCATCATGAATGTTAGTGAGAAGCCTCGTAAACAAATACGATCGATTTGACAAACCACGCGTTCGTGTTATTCGCCTCTCGAAGAGACGATGGAAGGCAGGAACATGCAAAGCAACTCCTACTATCTTCTCCGTCACAGTATTTTACTATGCCATGGGTGCTCATGTGAGGCGCAGTGGATTCACTCGCTGCAGCAAAAGAGCCCCGCCGTCTGCAAGTGAGATCGAAAACGCCTACAAAGTATGCGGCAATGGTAGAAGGAAGAAGGTATGGAATCCTGACTCTCTTCGAGGCCGGGTATTGACATCGGCGCAAACGTTCGCTCTGAGAAAATAAAGTCATGCACGTTATATTTTGTTTCCAAAGAACCACCGCCAACAAGAGTATTCCAAAGAGAAAGAGAGTAAACAAAAACGACACCCAAAAGACACGGTTCTACCACCAAGGAATATAAACTATCAGAAATAAAATGCTGTTTCCAAAAGAAAAGAAGACCAAAAGAAATACATAAAAATACAGGTATAATAAAGCTCGTAACCAAGAAAATATCCAAAAGATGCAGAAAAGACGTGACGCGTCTATTTCTTCTTCTGCTTGTCAGGATCGTACTTTTCTTTCCAGATCCTGTAAATTTTGTGTTAGTAAATATTCACAGTGAATGATAGGAAGAAGCATGCGTGGGGGGTGGGGGACAGCATAAAGGAAAGGAGAGGCCAAAACGAGGCGAGAAATCAGATGGCTGCCAGTGGTCTGGAAGTTGCCGTCACTTTCCTCCTCCTTCGTCTTTAATGGCTGCACGTCCACAGCCTATCAACCCGTCGCTGCCTAAGCAGCTGTAACAGTCCGAAAGCATTCCCCACGGGGAGCGACCAAACGCCGTGTCCAATGAGATCCGGGGTAGAGAAAGTGTGACAACGAGAGAAAATAGAGTAATGCATACCAGGAGTTGCCAAGAGTCTTGTTGCCATTTTGCTCCGCCAGGCGGTAGTATTTGGAGGCCAAAAACTGCAGGAGGGAAAACAAAGAGTTAGTGTCTGTGATGGTAGTAACAGGGGCGCATAAGTGCAGGAGGAGGCGAAATGTATTCCGCCTCTCACGGCGCTCATCCAGCTTCTTGCATGCCGAAATGTCTCCCTTTCGCAGTTCCAATAATGCTCTTAGTGTGGGGGTGCTCTCAGTGCTGAAAGTGATCAAAAGACCACAGCTGAATGCATCTGATTTGCTATTGTCCCAAGGGTTTGTTGATGCCCAACCCAAGCAGCTAGGACTCTCAGCCGCTTCCCCAGAGGACAGGCCAAACAGAGTGCAGAGCAGCTGAACCACGTGCAGTAGTGTTGCAAAAAAAGGGAGACATGATAAAGTAATGATTGCAACATCCAATGTGATATTGACGATGCAAGGGGACACAGTGGCCAAAAAGACCTGCAATGGATGCTTACCTTGTCTTTCTTACAGCCGAAACCTTCGAGATAGCACCAGGCGACTTCATTCATGGCGTCTGATTTGTTAGTGGGTGAACATCTGCGAATAGAGGAAAGAGAGTGTACTCACCACTATCGCCAAGGTTCGCGGCCGTCTCGTAGTATTGCTTCGCCGCGATCGGGTCCCGGTCCAGACCCCAGCCGTTGCGGAAACAGTTGGCTAGCTCAAAGATAGCCAGCACCAGTTCACCCTTGGCCGCACCGCCCTTGTTGATACCTGCCTTGAGCGCCATGTCTTCGACGAGGGCCGCATTGGACGCCGCTGCCGACAAGTACTTGACCGCCTGCTCCGTGTCCGGCATACAGCCCCAGCCGTGCCGCAGCGCCAGGCCGTACAGAACTTGGCTCAGTGGGTTGTTGTACCCGCGCGGGTCGGCCAGGATGCCAAACATGCGTGTCGACTGTTCGAGCTGGCCCTCTTCGTGCAGGCGGATGGCTTCTTGAATGTTGGCATCCAACTCTTTGCTAGAGACGGTCCCGTTGGCGGCGCTGTTACTGCGGCTGCGGGTACTACCCGCAGGACTGGCGGCACCGGGACCACCACCCCGACTGCTGCCCAACCGCTCCTCGGGCGTGCCTGGCCGGCTGCCGTTGAGCTGCTGCACCTTTTCGTTTTCGAGGGCAAGCATGGTTGCGCGCTTTTCCCACTGCGACTCAACGACCGGGTTGGCGGGTGCGGGCTTGCTGTTCGGTGTGCCTGGCACGGGTGCCGAGGTGGGCGGTGCGCCGCCGGTGCTGGACGCCGAGCCTTGTGATGATAGCGAGATTGAAGACGAGTGACCGAATGTCCGGTTCCCACCCTCGCCCTCACCCTCGGGCACCACAATTTCCGGCAGGTTCGCCGGCACATGGGAGCTCGTGCTAGGCGTCCGGCTCAGGTGCAGGCGCTGTGACAGACGGCGGGCCGTGGACTCGGCGGCGGCGTTACTGCCGTCGTTTCCGCCTGCAACACTCGACGACACGGACGCGCTGCGGCTGCTGCGTCCGCTGCGCGACGACTTGCGGAACATGTCGAAACTGCGGCGGTGGTTCTGCGGGCTCGACGGGCTGGCCAGGCCACCACCGTTATTGCTGCTTCCTCCAGCCGTTAAATAGTCACCGCCCTGAGAATAATCGTCCCGGCCGGCCGGCGGGTGGATCACTTCTTGCGACAAAGTATCGGAGCGAATAAATGTAAACTCGGGGGTCTCGAGCGGGGCGGGCGGCGGGGGACGCGGGGGTGGGGTTCTCCGACGTTGCGGTTGCGATTGCGACTGTGAATACGACTGTGATTGTGTGCGCTCGAACTGTTGTTGATACTGTTGCTGGAACTGGTCAAACTCGGACGACTGCGACTGCGATTGCGGAGGGAACGAGGAGAAGCCCTCGTCCTCGTCGTCGCTGCCGCCCTTTTTCTTTAATAGGTCGCGGAGGCCCATCGTGAGAGTTGTGCGTCTGGGCGCAAGGGCCTGAATGAGATCAAAGGTGGAAAAGGTGAAACGGCACGGCAGAGCTGCGACAGCTTGAGGTCACAGTTCGGGAACAAAAAGAGGACAGGAAGGGGTGTTCTTGGGGTTCTTGGTGGTCTTAAGATCGACGTAAGGTGAGGGGCGTTCTAAGGTCTAATGTATGTGTATGCTTTGGTCGCCGGACGAGAGCTGCCTGTCGCAAAAAAGGCACTCATCGCATGTGCCACTTGGTGGGCTTTTCGAGGAGTCGACTCGTTTAGTCGTTGGGGACGTGAGGGGGAAAGAGTGGAAACAAAGACCGTTGACGAAAAACGGGCACCCTCCAAAAGTATATATGTATGTATGTGATTGTGTATCAATATGGCTATGAATGTAAGTGTGGAATGCAGACGGATCGGGGCATGAAAAAGGAACAAAAAATCAAAGAAAAGGATCCAGAACCGGAAAATACGATCGCGAGGCTTGGACTTTTTGCACTCCTGCACTTTGGGCCTTGGACAGCTGGCTGGCTGGACTGGGCAGGGAAGGTGCGCGCGGCGGAACTGGCGGAGGAAGGCGCCAAGGACCAAGGTGTTAGGGATATGGAGACTTTCTGCACGATGCCAGCCCACCTCTTTGTTCGTATTTTGTATCTGACCTGGCGAGCCTGGATATTGTCGGTCGTTCTTGCCCTTTGCTTCTGATTTTCTGACTCTTTCTCACAGGTCTTTGACCAGCTCTCCAAAGCTCTTTCCCTATTCACCTTGCCCCTGACCCCTCTTTCCTATTGTGATGACGATGTTGCTTCGCTCCTTCCATGAACATTTTGTGCCTCGCAGTCGCTCCTGCCCAGCTTTTTTTCCTCGTCGTGAATCCTATGCGCCTGCCATGAATGGCACCTGTCGCTACCTTTACTCCTGGACCATCGAGTCGCCCCCCCTGTAGCTAGCTTTAGAACGGCGCCAAAGACGAAGACCAAAAAAAATATAGTGAGGGGTCGGCGGTCGGGAGGTTCAGGGTATGTGTCCCAAGGAGGTGCGGAAACGCAAAAAGGCATAGGACTCGTGCAAGTCATGGTTCTCCTGCACGCAGGAGGCGCCGAGGCGCGCTGAGGCGCTGCGCATAGCCCCTGGCTCAGCCTCTACTTGCTGCCATTTTTAACTCATTCTTAGCCATTCTTGCCCATTTTGATCGTTCTCGTCTTTTTCAGGCCATCCTTTTAAACGCCAAGTGAGAACAGGCTGTCAAAGTGCGAGAAAGTGCAGATAGCTCCTTCCCCAGCCGCGCGCAACACGAAACATTGTGTTGAAAGGCAGGAACGAATAAAAGCCCGAAAAGGCAAGAGCCGACCACATGGAGAATATTGAGACTCCGGCTCCGACTGCTATGGTTTGTTTAAATACAGGTCACAGCCCACAAAGTTACCAGCCAACAGCGCATGCGCCCGAGAACTGCCCATCAACGCGTATTACCTCGAGGTGAGAGCTACTGATAAAGGGTTTGGTGCCCGGCAGCGGTAACGTTGGCAGCTGCTGTATTTATATCACTGTCGTCGTCACCACAACCTATTGGAATTGCCGCATTAGGAAATGCAGGCGTATTATACTCGCCCGAGTATGGGAGCGCAAGCCAACTAGATATATGTTTTCCGGCTGTCACTATCAACGTTTTCCGCTTGGAGCTCATAACAAATTTAGGGACAAGACGATGCCCGCTTTGCAAACGTATCATATCCTACCATGCAGATGTGATCGAAGGCTGACGCAAGTTCCGTCGGCTGAACGCCTCTACTATGAAAGTTAAATTTTCAACCTGTGATCTCTCTTCTTTGTAAAAAGAGCTTAGACCGAAGATTATAGAGAAATGAAGTTATCGACTTGGATCAATGCGTTCGAGGAATTTTTCATATGTCAGATTTCAAGCACACGTAGCTTGCTGCTATGATCTAGCTGTGCAGCGGAAGTGGTATTGATTCTTTATAATTTTTACAAACTATACAAGTTTCACGACACCCATCGTAAATAAAGACGTCTCTCAAAGTTCATCCCGTCTTTCAATGTTCTCGAAGCATGGAGGAAGGGTTCACCTCCTGAAAGAAAAGCGGGCCAGTATGCGGCTCCTTCCGTATTTCACATGAAATTGGAGCTTGGCGCGGTTCTCCTTCAGCACCTCTCCAGGCCTAGCGAACAGCAAGTTCCAGGCCCATGCAAGCCCAAAACGGCAACAACCTTCAGCGTAACATTAGCCTCATTCGCATTCTCCAAACTGAGAACGACGCGTTGCTCTCCCAATATCGAATTTCGTCTCATTACTTCATTCTTCACTTTACACTTCATCGCACCTTCCCGTCTCAACGACATCCAATCGCGGGACCACCCCTGACCAATTTATCGCTCTTTCTTTCCATCTAGTGCTCCTTGCATTCCTCATCACCGCCAACCTCAAAAGACATCCCCTTTCCACCGGCCCCTTTCGGCCACCCTTCAATGCTCCGCTTCCCGCGCCTCCTGCGCCTGCCGTCCAAGCTACGCCGGCGCGCACGGCGGCAACGCATGGCGACCCTTCTTGCTCTCCTGGCCCTTGTCTGCCTGCTTCTCGTGCCGTTCTATGTCGTCTACAAACCGCCACGGCCGCTCATCAGCTACTTTGTCAGCCGTTGGCCCGACGTGCTCTGGCGCGTCGACCTGCCGGTGGTGGTGACATCCGGTGATCCATCCGAAAAGCCCGCTCAGCGCAAGCTCGTTGCCCTTACCATTGACGACGCACCGTCAGAGTACACCCGGGGCATCCTCGAGGTGCTGCATCAGTACGACGCCCACGCGACCTTCTTTGTCATTGGCGGCCAGGTGCCCGGTCGGCAAAGCGTGCTGCGCGAGGCCTTGGCCCAAGGCGGGCACGAGTTGGCCAACCACGGCATGCACGACGAGCCGGCGCGGTCGCTGACGGACGGCGACCTGAAAGCGCAGATTGCCGAGGTCGACGGGATGCTCCAACAGGTGTACGAGTCAGTACGGGCCGGCCGACACGGCGGCGCCACAAACACGGAGCTGGCACAGGACAAGCCTCCGCGCTACTACCGCCCCGGCTCCGGCTTCTTTAGTGACCGGATGCGCTCGCTCATCCAACAGCTCGGCTACAAGATGGTGCTGGGCGGCGTGTACCCGCACGACGCACAAATCAACTACCCTTGGGTCAATGCACAGCACATTCTGAGCATGCTGAAGCCGGGCGCGATTGTCATTTGCCACGACCGACGGTCGTGGACGGCGCCGATGCTACGCAAGATGCTGCCGGCGGCCATCAAGCAGGGCTACCAGTTTGTCACGGTCACGGAGCTCCTGGAAGCCGGCAAAGAAGCGCCTTACACGAGGGAAGGCTGAAGAAAAGTATCCTAAAAAGATATGAATTCGAGCTACTATAAGCTACGGCTAAATGGTATTGAAACTCTGGTATTAAAAACTTGGGTTGGGCCTCCGGTGAAGCTGGGTTGAACCTGAGAATGCGCAAAATGGGTTATGAGTGCCGACGATCGGCTATGCAAGAGACAAACAAGACAAAAGAAAAAAGAAAAAAGAAGCGGCCACATCAGACTACGCCTTGGTGGCGGCCTTCTCGGCGACCAGGTCGGCAAAGGCGCGCTCAAAGTCGGCCTTGATATCCTCCCAGCCCTCGACGCCAATGCTCACACGCAGCAGCCGCTTGTCGACGTGCGGGTCTGTCATAGCCCGCCACTCAATCAAGCTCTCGACACCGCCCAGGCTGGTGGCGTGGTGAAACAGCGCCAGCTTGCTCGGCAAGCGGCGGGCCTGCGCCTCCTCGCGCAGCACAATACTAAACACGGGGCCGAACCCGCGCGGCATCTGCTGGTTCAGCCACGAGGCGGGGTCTGCGGCCTCGGGCTGCAGGCTCGCGTGGTGGATGCGCTCCACCACCTGCGACACTATGCTCTCAGGGTTCTTTTGTTCCGCGGCCAGCCACGCCACCAGCTTGGACGCATTGCTGCTTTGGCGCTCGACGCGCAGCTCCAGCGTCCGCAAGCTGCGCACACCCAGCCAGCCCTCGAGGCTGCCCATGACGCCGCCAATCACGAGACGCTCGTACTGCAGCCCGGCCAGCCAGTTTTGCTCGGCGTCGCGCGACGTCGGGTCCTTGATGTACTTTTTGTTGACCGACAGCACGCCGCACAGAATGTCCGAGTGGCCACCAAAGTACTTGCTGCCCGAGTGCATGACAATGTCGGCGCCCCACTGGAAGGGATCCAGCAGCGGCGGCGGCGCAAACGTGGCGTCAACCGTCAAATAACATTTTTTGTCCTTGGCAATCTTGGAGTAGTACGCCAGGTCGCGGGCCTCGCCCGTGGGGTTGAGCGGTGTCTCGACGTGCACAATGTCACCGGGCTGCAGCTTGGCGAGGTCTTCGTCCTTCATCAGATCCAGCTTCTCCAGACCGTTGAGCTTCTTCATCACATCCAGGACGCCATGGCAGCCGTGGTAGCCCGCGCCAATGGCGACGCGGCGCGGGTTGAGGAACACGACCAGCGCATGGAACGAGGCCATGCCCGAGGCATAGGTGAGGGTGGGCTGGCCAATCAGGTCCGACAGGATCGCTTCGAGGCGCGTCGTGTTGGGCGCCGAGTCGCGCGAGTAGACGTGCGAGTCAAAGGGGGCTTCCGGATTGGTGTTGTCCCAGGCGCGCAGGGCGTCCGGGTCGTCGTTGTAGCGGAACGTGGTTGACACGTGGAGGGGCGGGGCGACGGCGCGATGGGAGTTGACATAGTCGTCGGCGTGGACGGCACGGGTGGCCCGCGAGAGTGTGTGCGGCTCAAACGTGGCGGCCAGCCCGTCGGGGCCCTTCTTTGCGGCGACCATTGGAGGAGGTGGGGGGATTCGAGAAAAGGGTACTGTTGTCAATTGGGTTTCCGGGTAGTTGGTGGCAGTTGAAGAGAGTGGTATTAATGCAGAAGGAGGTTATTCGGACGTCTGTATATATAGTGCATGGACTAGATTTAGGTGGACGTCGAATAGGGAAGGTTTTACCAAGTGAGCCAAGCTTGTCAACGACAAGGCGTCACCCAAACGTGCATGTAGAAAAGTGTATTAATTAGGTGGGATCCAGAAAAAAAGGTCCAAAGAACGAGAAAGAAGAATGGCGAAGGCGAATCTGGACACCAAAAGAATGCTTTGGTGCGGCCGTAGTGTCATTCTAGCGGCCTTTGAGCACCGAAGAACCCCTCGATAGAGGACGAGGAGGAGAAGGGGTGAGAAGAGCTCCACCACATGGAAGACGCCGTTCCTTCTAACGAGATAGGATCTGACTACAACACTTCTACGGCAGGCAAGTACGCTGGCGGGGTAGGGTCGTCTTTCGAGAATTATTACGTTTATTCAAATCCTCCAACCTTTTTTGAGTCACTCCCGGAGTAGGTAGGTGGACAACGACACAATGAAGAGAATGCCGGAGCCGCTGTTCTGCGTATTTCTGCATATCTATCGTATGGCCGTCCGACTTTGGTGGGGCGTGCCACCAGTTCCTACACAGTATTTGCCATACAACGGAGGGCGCTATCGGATCAAGTCCATCAAGTCCATGGCTTTGGAGTACACCTGGTTCGACCCTGATGGCGCCATTGCCGCCAGTTGTTGCTATTTGGGTACGATTGACATAATTCACCATTTCCATGCGGAACGACACAACATCGAGTGTTCCGCAGAATACCAGATCGAGAGGAACTCATTATGATTCATGTTCTGAAACGGAAGAGTACTCGACAGCTCACAACCTCACTTGTTCCAACATCTACTTGATATCGTCAATCATTTTCACAATAATCACATTGTTTTCACCAGTTTTCGTACACTTTTTAATCCATAACTTTTTATAATTCTTTTTCCCTACTACCTTTACTCCTCCATCCTATCCTTGGGCTCTTCCTTTTTCTTTTCTTTTTTTTCTTGAGCCTCATTCTTTTTTTTCCATATTCTTTCTTATAATCCCATCGCAACAAAAAACAAAACCACGCTCTTGTGCTGTCCAGTTGGACATTCCAAGCGTGTGAGCGCAGAAACGCCAGACTCTAAAAAAACAAGAAACAACCACTGCCAATGCTGGGTATCGTCTCAATGCAAGGATGCAAGAATGCAAGATATGCTTCATCCCCTTCTCAACGACACGTGAAATGGATGCAAAAAAAAAACAAGGAAACAACAAAACGCAGATGCACAAAAAGGGGGGAAGGCCGTAAAAGGGCGCACAGGAATCTACAATGAGTCAGAAGACATGAATGAAAATCAAAAGCACCGAGTGCCTAAATCTCAATGTAGTCTTTCTGGTTCACAAAGTCGAGGTCGGCATCGTCGCCGTCGGCACCGACAAACTCGTCGACCTCGTCCGAGTCGACGTCGTCGCTGTTGACAGAGTCGTCGTCGCTGGAGATGTCGATGTGGTTGTCTTCGTCGGTGCCGGTGCCGGTGCCGGTCGACGAATCGTTGGCGTTCGCTCGCCGCATAAAAGAGGCCCGCTCGCGGTGCGGGAGCTTGCAGCCCTTGATTTTACAGACGCCCGTGTTGCTGAAGTCGGGGCATTCAAACACGTGGCGCTCCTTGCAGTCGGCGCCGCGGTCGCAATAACCATAAAAGCCAAAGGCGCGGCACACGGGCCCGCCCGACGAAACCTGCGAGTGAGTATAGGGACAATGGGGGTTTGTGCAGTTGCCCTTTGCAAAGTGCAAGCAAAAGGGTGTGCGTTCGGGGGTGAGATCGTGCGACAGGTCGCAGTCGCCGTTGCCACGGGCACAGTCACCCTTGAGCAAGAAATCCTTGCAAGCGGCGACCTTGCTGGCATTGTGGATAAATCGGCAGTTGGGCCCTTTGGAACATGAACCTAGATGAGAGAGAAAGTACAAACGAGAATTGTGCAGAGCAGAGGCGTCCGAGGACGACAGAGCCGAGCGCAAAGTACAAGACACATGGTTAGTCAATGAAATGGGGGAAGGTTGGGTACGATAACTAGAAACAAAATTCGGTCTTGTCGGTATCGAACGTTGTCTTCGAAAGTTGTCGTAGAGAGAAAAGGGAGGGGGTCCAAATATACCGGTCGTGGAGAATGCCCTGCAGGGCTCGTCCGTCTTCTTGATAATCGTATTGCTGCCCCCGCGCCTAGATGAAAAACAACCACTTGTCAGCGCAACACGGTTACCTAGGCCGCGAGGCACATACCGTTGCTGCTGGGCCTTGACCACGCCGTGGCGGTAGAGGTTGCCATTTTTGCTGCGGTAGAACTTGACGCCGCCAACGACGGCCGTCTTGGGTGTGCTGGATGCTGGGTTGGGGTCGCCTAGAGGTGGGTGAGCAGGGTGAGCAGAGTCTTCAAAGAAGCAGTCATCGTTGCAAGTCGAGCCAGTTGAACCAGGCGAGCTAGGCGGCGACGGGAGCGAGAGGGACGCACCAGGTAGCTTGATAAGCTTGCTGCCGTTCTTAGCCACGGCAAACGGAATGCCTTCCACCATCACCTGGTAGTGCTGTGGTGTATTGCTTCCGCTGTTGTTGCCGGTACTCTGTCCACGTGCCAAAAACGAAAAGTGGCTTCTCAATTTGGCACGCTCACGGGCGTCGCGCATCTGCTGGTTCTGAGCTCGTGTCTTTTCGATCGCACGGGCTCGTGTCTCGGCGTCCTTTTCGTAGACGTCGGCATTGATCAGCTGCATGTGTCGGTCGGTGCGGGCGACCCAGGTCGTGGATGAGCCGCCGTCCGAGTTCGTCGCCGAGTCCCCACCGCCACCGCCGTTCTCAGTCCCGTCTGACCGGCTCGAGGAGCCAGAATTGTTTAGGACAAGAGTCCGGTTTCGATGTGGTGCCGGCTTCTTGACTCGGTAGCCGCCACCAACGCCGCGCCCTCGTGGAGCGTACGTTGGACGGTTGTAGTGTGGTGCGTGATAGGTATTCGATGATGAAGCTGGTGCAGATGCACTGCTGTCGTATTTGTTGTAGGGAGACGAGGGAATCGAGGAGATGCCAGCCTGCTGGTTCTTGTGGCGATTGATTCGACCTGCCAAATGGCTGATGCGAGCCAGCAGTTCCTGGTTTTCGGAAGTCATGTCGAGGGGTAGCAAATAAAACAAATGAATCGAGAAAAGAAAGGGGTGCGCGTGTCGGGCGCAAAAGTCAAAAGGTGCACGTCGTGAAAATGCACTTTTTTGTTTAATGAAGGAAGAAAACAAAGTTTGGTGATGAAATGCATGTCAGAATCGAGATAAAGTGCAGGCGCGTACAAGAGTGGGGCCGGTGGCAAACTAAGCAACCAATGAATGATAGACGCAGCCAGATAGAGAGCAGGTCCATGCACGTGACCACAAGGCAGAAGTTCTACGCTAGTCCCGACTCTATTCGAATTACTTTTGGCGAAAAAAAAAACGGCCCGCTAATCGATAACGGAGGGGCACCGTTATATATTAGCAGTCACTGTAAGCGGTAGGCATTATCTACGCAACAACCGACCGTTATCACGGCCAAACGTACTCCTGCTTATACATTCATGACACGCCTGGGTTTTGGCTTATTGAGCTTCCGGAATCTACATTTATTTTTGTATTAATTTTTTATTTTCCGTCTAGTCTTCGCGTATAATTCTCCCACCTCGTTACTCTTCCTCGTCCCCGATCCGCGTCTGGAAAGCAGAAGCAGTGCTCAACGGTAAATACGGGTTACAATAAGCCTTGACCACTGGCTTCTTTTACCGTTTATCTCATTAGCCCATTCGCGTGGCCGCTCGCTTTGGGCCGGACCTATCGTAGAGGCCAAAGACTTAAGCTCCACCCTTCCCAATTACATAAGCTTAGCTGCAACAATGACGGGCTACAATGGAGGTCCCACCCTAAATTCCGCTTCTGGCCAAGGCACCGTTACCTTTGCCTGCTTGTTTGCTCTCTGCTGCTGTAGCCTCACTTCTTCTCTTTGTTCGTCTTTCGCATCGAACAGGTCCCCACGGCGCGTCTTCCGAAAGCAGCGCCCCAAGCCTTGGCCAACACGACCCTGCCACCCTGCAGGCGACAATAGCGACTCATTGATTTGGCCCCTTCTTGCTGAGACCTATCGACTGCAATTCCATCGCGTTGGGTCGTCTTCTCGACCTCCTCTCCTCCTCTCATCTTCTCCCATCCTCAACCTCTCATCACATCACAACTGCCATGATGGCCGACGACGCGACAGTAAAGCAGGAGGCGGGCTCCTTGCCGATCAAGATGGACGTTGACGCCGACGAGGGTGGTGGACTCGCCAGCATCCCTGCCGTCGGCACAGGCGGCGGACACGAGGACGACATTTATGAAGACGCCGGCGACCTCGAGTTCTTTGACGCGACACAACCGGGCAACCCATTCGGCAACATGTACCTCGTGCGCGTGCCTCCGTACGTGTGGGAGGCATGGGACAAGCTCGATGACGACGCGGAAATCGAGGTGGCCACGGTCCGGCAGTGGACCGAAGTCGACAACAAGACGGGCGAGCCCAAGTACCGGATGCGCATGCTGCTGCGCAACGACCTGGCCAGCCACCAGAGCATTCCCAAGGAGTATGAGCTGGACCTGCCCATGGTTGACACGGCGGGCAAACGCAATGCGGCCAACAGCGGCAGTGGCGGCGGCGCACAAAACACACAAATCAAGAATACCTTCTTGTTCAGTGAACAAGATCTGCCCGGGTTCAAGGCGAAAAACAAGGAACGCGCTCAGATGGCGGCCGCCGGTATCCCGGCCCATTTGCTGAGGGCCAAGAACAATGACAAGGTCGAGAAGCCGCCGCAACACCACGGCGGACGCCACCACTACCGCCGGCAGCCCCGCCAAGAGTTTTTCCGCAAAGCCATCCCCAAGAAGACGACGGTGGCCGGCCGCGTGCGCCACGAACTCAACTGCGCGCCCGTCAAGAACGTCGAGTCGGACATGATTCTCAATGAACGCGCCCGCGCCGCCATGATACCCAAGGCGCAGGTCAAGTTTGGCGACGCGTCCAAGCCCGAGTTCCGCATTATTGGCAGCGGCGGCATCGCCTCGCAGTTCCACGCCACCGACTTTATCAAGACGGCCCAGCCGCCACCAAAAGTCAAAAAGGTCGAAACCAAGACGGCGCGCATGCCCGAAAACGACTTGTTGGATCTCATCTTCAACTGTTTTGCGCGTTTCCGGTTCTGGTCGATGCGGGCGCTGCGGGCCGAGATCCCCCAGCCCGAGATTTACCTGCGGCATACGCTCGAGAAGGTGGCCGATCTGCACCGCAGCGGCCGGTTCGCCAACAACTGGGAGCTCAAGGCCGAAAACCGCAAGGATGGGTCGGCAACGGCAGAAGTCAAGGCGTCCGAGTACGTCGCCGAGACGGCCGACACCGATACCGACGGTGAGGAGGAGGATATCAAGCTGGAGGATGTTGTGCCGCCGACGGCATAGGTGGAGCCGGCTTGATTTGTGTCTATTCAGGTGGCTCTGCACTTTATTTCTTGTCCTTTTTGTCCGGGCTGGATTGCCTCATGGAGTTTTTGGGTTATCCACTGGATCTCTTTTCTTTTACTTCTACACTCTGTAAGATACAAGCAGAAATGACTGGCCGAGCAGCATAAGACGTAATTAATGCTGAGTCTGGCCGTCGATGCATCTGATACCAAATATTTATGAAAATTACAAAACATGCACATGAAGTTGAGAGTCGGGAATTAAGAGTGACAATACATGACAAGTGACAGTAGCCGTAGTTAACCGCTGCCAACAATGACATCAGGTGGCTGCTGTCGCGCAGTAGCGTGCGCTAGCTTCCAGGGCCACTCCAGGCCTATTGCGGGATAGAAACGGCCATCTGCCCCAACTTTTGAAAGAGCTCTTGGAGAAGAACAAACAACATCCGAAATACCAGTAGCCGGTAGCCCGGTCATGTTCGGATTGTCGACAAGAGTCAAACTCTTTGTACTTGGACCTGCTTTCATGCTCCTACACCTTCTGTCACGGCAGACTTCTTTCCACTCTTGGAGGCAGGTACACAATTACAGCTTCAACTTAAGCACCTCACCACAAACTCCTCTTCTAAAACCGACGTCAACCGCCGCCGTCACCACCACCACCATGCACGTCATACTCGACTTTGACGGCACCATTACCGTCCACGACACCATCGACCACCTCGCCGCCTTTGCTGTCGAGTTTCAGGAGAAAAGAAAGGCGTCTTCTTCGAACAGTGACGTCGACTGGGACGCCCAGTGGAAAGAGATTGTCGACAACTATCTGGCCGACCACCGAGACCACAAGGCCGCCTATTCTCCCGCTGAAGACGCGCGCACCTCCCTCGACCATGAACTCGAGTTTATCCGGAGCCTGCACGGCGTCGACTGCCGGTCCATCAAGAGACTGCGCGACACAGGGCTGTTTGCCAACATGACACCGGTACCGGAGCAGCGGTTGTTTGAGGCGGGGCAGAAGGCCGCTGATGAGGGTGCTGCCAAAAAAGGAGGCGACGATAAAGATAGCGTCCGTGTACGACTGGGCTTTTCCGACTTTTTGCGGGAAACATCCACCACGCGAAAATGGCCCGTCTCGATTGTCTCAGTGAACTGGTCCGACGCCTGGATCCAGGGCGTGCTGAGCCGCGAAGACAACGGCGGACCAGGTAGCAACGAGGGCCCGGCCATCCGCGTGTTTGCCAACAAGGTGACGGCGTCGGGTGCCATCATTCCCAATTTTCGGCGCAAAGATGCCACCACAGCTGTCGATGAAGAACACGAGCACGACGACAATGTGCCGTTCACGTCGTCTTCGGACAAGGTCGAGGCTCTGGAGTGCGCCGTGGCCGAAGCAGAGGCGGCTTCCGCAAGTGGTATTGACGACGCCGTCGTGTACATGGGCGACTCTACGACGGACCTCGAGTGTCTTGTGCTGGCTGGCAGCAAGCGCGCTGGCGGCGGCGGCATTGCCATGGCCAATGGCGACGGGCCGGCGACGAGCAAGCTGATCCAGACTCTGGTGCGGCTGGGCTACGAGGTACCACACGTTTCGGAGTCGAAACGCTTCCAGAGGCCGCGGAGTGAGGACGAGGGTGATGAACCAAGGCTGGCTTGGGCACGAGACTACGAGGAGATTCTGGCGTCCAAGGTTTTGGATTAGCATTGTGGTCGGTATGTTCATGTTGCGTTTTGACTTTATACAATATTTTGCATAATTTATGACGAGCATTTGCCTTTATTCTCTTTCGGGAAGCTTCCTGTTTTCTTTCACATAGCAATCTTGTGCTGTGAACAATGCAGCAAACGAAAACAAAGAGTGTTTACTTTATGTCCCGTGAAAAATGCACAAAGGATACCGTACATCATGTTCATATGTTCAGATTGCATCGTCGACAAATGATATGATATAAAAACCGAGGGTCTCGAAAAAGATTGATTTTGTTCCCATGTTTCTTCGTATTATTTATTCATTTCTTCTTTACCACTTCAACAGCAACTTACACGAGTCTCCGACCCAACATCAAAGCTCCCAACTACAGTGCAGCTTCACAAGATTGACTTACTGCCCGCCTTCAACATGGCCTCCCATGATACCAAGACTGCTAAGCGCACCACCACGACCACCTACTGGACCCGTCGCTACGTATTTGCCTGCAACCACACCACCGACCGCTACTATCCGGTCAAGGATGCCACCACCGACGGTCAGTTTAAGGTCAAGAGGGTTCCCCTTCTCCTTCCTGTCCGTCTTGGCCGTGACTGTAGTGCTTGTCTCCGTCGTGAGATTTTCGAGCGTGTCCATGCCAAGGCCAATGATGTTCGTTTTACTTTCAACAGTTTGTGTGCCAAGCTAGACCGTCCAAGGACAACCGGTGATGGACTGGACGAGCCACTTCTGGTTGATGAAGATGCCGGTGCTGACGACGAAGTCTGGCCTGAGGCCCCGCCTTCTCTGGAGAGTCTTTCACGACTGTATATGACCAAGGTTGCTAGTTTCGAAACCGAATCTGACGCAGGCAGTGAGTTCACGGTCAAGGCAAAGACGGCTACATCTCCGGCTGTCCGCCACGAGAAGCTGAGTGACCAGATTCGCAGTATTCGCGAAGATCTGGAACATCGTCGCCAGGCTTGGGAAAGTCGACCAAGGTGAGGGCTGAATCTGTTGTTGAAGCTTCTGTGTAAGTTGTACTATACAAAGAGCTCTGGTAGGTTCCGGTTTAATTTCTTTTCAATTTCTATCTTACCAAGTCTTTGTAGTTTTCTGTTTTTATTTGTTATTTTCACTTCTGGCTTTTCCTTTGGAAAATAAAGAAAATGAGCCAAATGATATCAATTTTTATTATCTTAATAATATTTATAAATTTCAGTACTTTGTGAGAGACCATAAAAAATGCAAAAAATGCAAAAAATGCAGACCGACATCAACAAGGGTGTTGTTGAACAAGGCGGTTTGTTAAACAAACACATCACAGAAAGCCTTGTCTTACAAGGCACTGTCAGTGCTGTCGAAGGGCTTTATGTCAAGGAACAGCTGCCGTTTAAACGCCGATTGGGTCGTCTCTTGGCGGCACAATCTATTGGCCAACAGCGACCAGCCTCGCTGGTGTGGGTCTATCTCGCAGGAACATTAGTGCTGTTGGTCGGCGGAAAAGGGGGACTAGGCGTAACAGCGCTCCTGCCTTCTGTTGTCTGTTGGCTGCTTGGGTGGATTGCGCTTTCCCATTACACTGTTCCTTCTGTTTTCCCATCCTTTTTCAGCTGGCAACCACGCATCTCCACCACAAACGAAAGGTCCATTGCTCTTTCCCATTTTCACAACCCACTTTTGCGGACAGAACCTCCTTCCATTCTTAAGTCGACACGAATTGCAAAGATGGAAGGCGCGACCGCATTGCATTGAGTAGAAACGTCCGCCGCAGCCACTCGTCCCTTATCGCCCGCCCCCATTGTCTGCCTCGATCGAATCTCCGACCTCTCCAACGACCATCAACATTCTCATCACGACCCATCACCATCCGTACACGACACATAGCAACGACATTGTTACACACGACGAACACGACAACCGTATTGAGACGACGACACGCCTAGGCCAGTGCCTGCCGACAACAGATGACTAGCGCAACGTCGACGGCATCTTCTTCTTCCCGCCCTCGTCCTCCCCTCCTCTCTTCTTCTCGTCTTGTCGTCTCGTCGCCGCCACCATGCCGCCCCGCAGGAAGCGGAACGTCCTAGACGACTCCGATAGCGAGGACGAAAAGGTTCGCGAGCAGAGGAAGACGAGTCTCCGCAACTTTTTCTCGCCCAACAAGACCATCTCTTCGACAACCGGTGCCAACTCAGCAAACTCAACAAACGCCTCCCCGTCCAAATCCACAACAATACCTACAACTCCCACAACACCCACACCTACGCGACGAACACGAGCCGTTGCCGCCAATGCCAAGACACCGACCAAGTCGCCATTAAAGAACGCCAAGTCAGCGGCAGCATCCGTCACCTCGTCGCCCATTGCTGTCAGCTCGCCGTTTGGCCGTATCCTGTCGAGCCGTGTCAAGGGCAGCAACACCAAGAATGGAACCTCCAGCAGCACAAATGGAAATGGAAACGGCGGCACGTCTGCCAGCGGTAGCCCTTGTCCGAGCCCGGAGAAGCGACGAGGGAGCAAGGGCCTCAAGGGCCAGGCCGATGAACGCGGCAAGTCGGCCGACCTTGTGGCTCTCTTCACCAAGCAAGCCGAAAAGGCCCAGAACTCACCACCAAAAAAGACCGTACGACTCGCCCTCGATGTCGACAACATGGGCAGCGACCCGATCGTGTCCGACGACGACGACGTGGAGGAAGACGACGACAACATTGCCGAGAGCAGTGCTGTCGTTTCGAGCTATGTCGGCAGCCGCGCCCAGAAGCGGTGGAAGAGCGGCAACACGACACTATCCAGTCAACAACTACCCTCCTCCTCATTACCATCCTCGGCCATGGCACCACCATCCTCCACAATCTCCTCCAGCCAACGCTTTAAGCGGCCAATACGACCGACTGGCGCCAACGGCACGAACTCTACGACAAACGACGACGATCTACGGCCCTGGTCCGAACGATTTGCACCCACGAACCTCGACGAGCTCGCGGTACACAAAAAGAAGGTGGCCGATGTGCGGAAGTGGTTGGAGGATGTCATGCATGGCCGTCTACGGCAACGGCTGCTTGTGCTAAAGGGCGCCGCCGGTACGGGCAAAACAACAACAGTCAAACTTCTGGCCAAGGATATGAACCTCGACATTCTGGAATGGCGGAACCCGCAAGGTGCCTATGCGGCTGGCGCTACATCCATGGGATTTACATCGGCAGCAGTCCAGTTCGACGAGTTTTTGAATCGCGGCTCCAAGTTCTCCCAGCTCGCCCTTGACGACAACAGTTCCGACAGCGACGACAACACAATACGGCGGAATAGCAATGGAAACGGAAACGTCAAGACAGACGACAAATCGACGCCTAGGCGGCGCAAGATTATCGTCATTGAGGAGTTCCCCAACACATTTATGCGCTCGTCGACCGGCCTGACCGGCTTCCGGAACAGCATACTACAATACCTGGCGGCCAACACCCCATCCTTGGCCGCCTACGCACAACGGCGAGCATCGTTCGACCCAGACACGATATCGCCCGTCATTATGATTGTGTCCGAGACACTACTTACAACAACCTCGGCCTCGGCCGACAGTTTTACGGCCCACCGTCTGCTTGGCCCCGAAATTCTACGACACCCCGGCACGGGTCTGATCGAATTCAACTCCATAGCGCCATCTTTACTCGCCAAGGCATTGGAGCTGATTGTACAAAAGGAGGCACGCAAGTCTGGTCGGCGGCGGACGCCGGGCCCGTTGGTCCTCAAGAGGTTGGGCGAGGTTGGTGACGTACGGAGTGCCGTCGGTTCGCTCGAGTTCTTTTGCGTCAAGGGCGACGACCAGGGCGACTGGGGCGCCAAGGTGGCTTTTACCAAGAGCCGCAAGGGTCCCAAGGATGCAGCTCTCACCAAGGGCGAACGCGAGACGCTCGAGATGGTCTCCCAGCGCGAGGCAAGTCTCGGTGTGTTTCATGCCGTCGGCAAAGTCGTTTACAACAAGCGCGACGACCTGCCGCCGCCGCCAGGCACAGAAGAAGCCCTGGCCGAGATGCTCCCGGACTACTTTGCACACCATGCCCGGCCGAAGCGCACGCTCGTGGCTGCCGACACGCTGATTGACGAGATTGGTACCGATACCCACACGTTTATCTCGGCTCTACACGAGAACTACGCCTTGTCGTGCGAGCAGACAGGGCCCCGCGACCCCATGTCATCCGTCGACTATCTCAATGGCTGCATTGAGTACCTGTCGGAAAGTGATTTGCTGTGCCCCACGTGGGACATTTTCTTTGGCGGGCGCGGGTCGAACCGGTCCAATTTCGGGCGGGACTCGGGCAGCCATGTGCTGCGGCAGGACGAGATGGCTTTTCAGGTGGCTGTCAGAGGGCTGTTGTTTTCGCTGCCATCACCCGTCAAGCGGTCGTCGGGTGCGCACTACCAGCGCGGTGACAGCACGAATGGCAGCGGTGGTGTCGGGTCTGGTGCAGGCGGCGGCGGCAACCAGTTCAAGATGTTTTACCCCATGAGCCTCAAGCTGTGGCGGAGCCGTGAAGAGATGGAAGCATTGGTGGATGTCTGGTCGTCGAAGCTATTAAGGGGCGAGGTGTTCCAACAGGGTGGTAGCGCGGCATCGACACAAGCGAGCACTGGAGGCAACCGGGCGTTGTCGTTCCGTCGACCAGCACCGAGATTCAGCAGCAACAGTAGTAGCCAGGCACCGAGTTTCAGCCAGAGCTTTGGCCAGAGCCAGCGTGTTACTGCGGCCAGTGACGACACCGATCGCAAGGTCGTCATCAAGAAAGAGGACTCGGACAACAGTGCCAGTGGTCTAGGCAGCATCTCGGAGAAGAACGAGAAGCCGTCGACGTCCACACCGCCGCCTCTTCTGTCGCTCGGAAGCTCTGCCCGCAAGGAGTTGTTGCTGGAACGCCTTCCCTACATGGCCCTCATTGCTCGCAGCAAACGCTGTTCGTTTGGGTCCATGGGCATGCGCGACCTCGAAAAGGTGATCTCGTTCCACGGCATTGGTGCTGCAGCGGCGGCCACGGGCAACGACGATGCCGATGAAGACGCGGCCGATGCTGCCTGTGGTGTCGGACCGGGCAATGGTGGAAGTTTCTATACGGGCGACGACGCGTGGGCCACAGACCGGCCGACGGACGATTCGCAGTCGAGCCCGCGCAAGCCGCGGCGACCGCTGCAAGCGAATGGACGACAGGCTCCGCTACCTCCTGCTGCCAATGGCCGCAATGGCAAGGCACAAGCCAACGACACCGAAGACCTCGATGCGCTGCCCGGGCTGCCCATGTACAATCTTGTCCTCAGCGACGACGATATTGAAGATGTCGACTAGGCGGGTGTGCTGTAGGGAGGGAGGTGTTGTTTTTATGTGTTTTCTGCCCCAATTGGGGCTGTACAATATACCGGGGAGGCGATGTGAGATCCAAAAATGGGAAACTGCTTTATGTATCGGAGGCACGACGTTTTTTTTCTTCTCCTTTCTGTTCGCATATGCTCCTTCATATTCTGCGTGTTCTTACATCGGGGCGTTTTGTTTTTCAACGGAAAGGGGGAAAGGCGAGCATAATCAACACAAAGGACAAGACAAGGAAGTCGACGTCCATGGGGAAATCTCATGAAATTAGAACAAGAATACAAGGATACAAAACTGTACTCTACATTCACTATCTTATCGTGAACCGTGACATACAAAGGACAAATGAATAATCAGCCGCGTCTCGAAGGGACCAAAGGGAAAAGACGCGTTCAGTCGGAAAGCTGTAAAAGAAAGCTGACTCGCGATCATAATGATTTTCCTTGTCTCCTTTCCTTGTCTCCTGTGCATGAGTCGCTGTGAAAGAAGGCTGGCTGGAACAATGTCGAGGCTTTTGGAGCGGTCACTGCCGGCGGTGCCCACCGGATATCATGTCCCGCTTTCGACAATTGTTAGTGGAAGCAACACGGTCCAGAGCCTCTGTAGCCGCGCCTTTTGGCGGTGTCACTTGGTAACTGAACAGCCAGCCGTGCCAGCCTCCAAAAGAATGAAAGTGGGTCTAAATGTTCAAGGTCACTGGGGAAAGAGACAATTGGCGCCCCGCTTTTCTTTTCCCCGTACCTTCCACGCGCAGCCTCCACTTCTTTTTGGGGGAAGGAGGAGAAAGAAAGCTGACTCCATGGCACAGGGGCTGCCGATACCTCGGCTGGTGGCGGCGGGCCAAACAGCAGTCCACACTACCGTGTTGCGGCGAACGACCACGGCCGCGCCTTCCTTGAGAAGACGACCCTCGTTACCCCAGAAGACATCCCCAGAGAGAGCTAGGATCCTACTATTTTCTTCAACTTTTGCCTACGAAGTACTCCAATTTATGTCCTCGGCAATACGTTGTGCTTCTCACACTGCAGCGTCTTTTGCTTTTGCCCCAACTAAGACAGATCTGGGGGTGCCTGTCGCTCCCGCGGTGCCTTTTCTTACCAGTTGTATCAGGGACGTTGAGCATTGCAGCTCCTCTTCTTTTTGTTCCTGGATCTTTTTCTTCTTTTTTTTCTTCTCTTTCCCCCTTCTCTCTTTCTCTTCCTCTTCCTCTATTCCCTGTATTCTTCTTTTTACCATCGCATCTTGTCGCTGCCATTTTTCGATACGACCTCACGTCTTCTCGTCTTCTCGTCTTCCACCTCTCCTCCTTCTCCTCCTCACCTCAAATCATCACAATGGCGGGCCCCGTGCGGCATCCCATTGACCTCAAGAAGCTCGAGGACTACCTCCGGACAAACGTCCCGGAGGTCGAGCTTCCTCTTGAGATTAAGCAGGCAAGTTGAATCTCCTACATTCCACCTCGTTGCTATGCACCCTCTAACAGACTCAGTTCGGCTTCGGCCAGTCCAACCCGACCTACCAGCTGACCGCCCCCTCCGGCACCCGCTATGTCATGCGCAAGAAGCCCCCAGGTCAGCTTGTCTCCAAGACCGCCCACAAGGTCGAGCGCGAGTACCGTATCCTCGCTGCTCTGGGCGGCACTCCGGAGCGCGCCAAGCAAACGGGCGTCCCTGTGCCCCGTGCCTACTGTCTGTGCGAGGACTCGAGCGTCATTGGCACGCCCTTTTACGTCATGAGCTTCTTGGATGGGCGCATCATTGAGGACCCGGCCATCCCCGACGACCAGATCCAGCACGACCCCTCGCGCCGCCGGGCCATGTGGGCCGCCGCCGTGAAATCGCTGGCCCGCCTGCACCGTGTCGACCCGGCTGCTGTCGGACTGGCCACGTACGGCAAGCCCTCGGGTTTTTATAATCGGCAAATCGAGACGTGGAAGCAGATTTGCGCTGCCCAGGCCGCCACCAAGGACAAGGAGACGGGTGTCCCTGTGGGCGCGCTGCCGCACTTTGACGACACCATTGCCTTTTTCAGCGACCCGCGCTACCAGCCCAAGGACCGCTCGACGCTGATCCACGGCGACTACAAGATTGACAACCTGGTGTTCCACAAGACGTTCCCCGAGGTCATTGGCATTCTGGACTGGGAAATGTCCACCCGCGGCCACCCCCTGAGCGACCTCTTGAATCTCCTGACGCCGTTCCAGACCGCCCACCTCGCCGGCAAGATCCACAACGGCCACCCCCTGTTTGTCCCCGGCACTCTGCACGGCCTCCCCACGCCCGAGGAAATCACGGCCATGTACGCCGCCGAGTCCGGCTGGACCCCGACCCCTTCGGAGCTGCGCTGGGCCGCCGCTTTCAACATTTTCCGCCAGGCGGCTATTTGCCAGGGCATTGCCGCTCGTGTGGCCGGCCGGCAGGCGAGCTCAGAGATTGCGCTGTCGTATGCCAATGCGCGGCAGCCGCTGGCGGAGCTTGCCTGGACGATGATCCAGGAGGCGCGGGAGCTGCACGGTCTGGACGATGACGAGAAGGCCAAGTTATAAGTGCCTTTCGTGGAGAGAGAAAGCGCTAGGGTACCTGTTTATACATCTCATTTATCTGTCATCTGTCATCTACAACCGTTTATTAGTTTCCAAACCAACATGTACATATAGCCCCAAAAACAATGGAACAACAATACATTTGTCATTTACACGCTATTCCTACTTTGCACACAGTGCCCTGACAAAGATGACATTTTTTATTATTTCAATCTCGACATCAACATGTGAAATCGCCGCGTGTAGTGACGCCCTTCAGACTCATACCACGAAATAAGTACGGCTGTGTGTAATCGTTGCTCCTGCTACGACCAAATGCCTCAAGTCATGACACGTAAACATTGATTCATCGAGACGAGATAAAAGTACGCTTATAACAATATCATTTGATGATACCTAAATCCTAATACTAATCCCAGTGAATAAAGAAAGACCAAAGCACGTGTTTTTGTGCACCCCTAACGCCGTAAACTGATGCGATGTCGTTAAACAATAAAGTAGTCAAGGAGATGATGAAAGTGAGGAAACGCTGAAAGTAAATGGATGATGAATGCAAAGAGAGGGAAAATATTATGAAAATGTGAAGGAAGGAAAAGGTTTCAAAATGGTAAACTCCGAGAACAGAAAAACCAACGTGACCAAATATAAACAAAAATCAAATTAAGACAGATAATGAAACCAAATGCGGAAAGGGGGTAACAAAAAATCAACGCTGAAAATGTCTAGATGCATATGAAAAACGAATGAAAAATGAATAGGAAAAAGAGTGTCGTATAAGAGCCATGCAATGATAGGTACCAGTACTACTGGACGGAGCCATGGTTGCCCGCATCTGTGGCGTGCGGCAGAAAGACGTCGCGCCGGATCGGGCTCAAGGGCGAAAGTGTGGCTGTGTTGGGCGACAAGGCCGGCGTTTGCAAAGACCCTGCCGTGTTCATGGCCATGTCTATCATCATCGTCGGCTGTTGCATGTTATGTGGCTGTTGTGGGCGGTAAAGCTGAGGACGAAAGGAGCCAATCGAAAACTGCCTATGCTGGAACATTGGTGGGATCTGATGATCAAATGGCGTTGTGTATGTGTAAATCGGCCGGCTCGCGTTAGAGGGTGGGCCGGCAGTCGGTGTCGGTGTTGTCGACGATGACGATGATGCCGACGACGTTGTCGTTGTCGTTGTTGTTGCAGCTATGTTGGGCGGTGCGAGCATTTGGCGGCTCCACGCCGAAATGGCCGACCGTTCACTGTTGTTGTTGCTGGTGGTGATGGTGGTGGTGGTAGTGGTGCCCGTGCTCGTGGTACTGTTGTTGTCGTTGGTAGGTGTATTGTTCTCGTTCGCCGTCAGCGATGAGCTGCGTGAGTAAGGTACAGGAGACGAGAACCACACAGTGTCACGATCCATCGCTGGGACATAATCGACCGGCGGAGACAGCCTCAGGCTGTGCAGCCCATTGCCCCGCTGCTGGTGAGACGGCTGGGACGACTGGGACGACTGAGATGGCTGAGCTGGCTGAGCTGGCTGAGATGGCTGAGATGGCTGAGATGGCTGAGATGGCTGAGATGGCTGAGATGGCTGAGATGGCTGAGATGGCTGAGATGGCTGAGATGGCTGCTGCACCATGCCGAACCCTGATTGGGAGGATTGCACATGCGCGTTCAGATCAAAGCTGCTGCTGCTGCTGGCCGAGGCGGAGCTCGCTGACGGGGCAAAGCCGCGGAAAACGCTGTTTTCAACACGGGGCCGGACCCGGCGGGAGGGTCCTTCTGACGATCCCGAGTGCGGTGCTGCTCTCCGTTCACCCGCGACAGGACGTTGTTGAGAAACGGTGGTTGGCAATGGACCTGAAGGCAAGCCAGATTCACGCCGGGTTTGTGTGGAGGACGAGGGCGCTGGTGGCTGTACATGACCCGGGTGCCGCGGCGCCTGCGCGCCTGGGTAAGCCGTGTACCGTAGTCGTTCTTCCGCGAAGGCGTTGCGGCGGACCGGTGAGAAATACATCCGTGCCTCTGGCTCAAGCTTGTCGCGGCAGTACGGGCAGGTCCTGTTTTCGTGAAGCCACTTTTTGATGCAGCGGTTGCCAAACACATGCTTGCATTTGGGCAGCCGGAGCGGGCGCTCGACAACACCCTCGGACGAAGTCTCGCCAAAGTCAATGTAGCAGATGATGCACATTCTCTCTTCTTCATCTAGGCTGTCAATTGCCACAGACTCCAGCGACCGAAGCGTCGGCTTGGAGGTGCCCCGTCGCCGATGGAGCATCGCATCTTGGTACAGAAGATTGGCCTGCAGGCGGGCATGCGCCTCTCGCTCCCGGTTCGCTGCCGAGTTCGGGTTCGACGTAACGGTTTGGAACGAATAGCGTGTCGGGTCTGGGCTTGTTTCTGTGTCCGATTCATCGCTGCTCGTGGCATAGTACGGTGCATACCGGGCCCTGTATTCCCTCTGATTTTCTCTCAGATGACCTCGTCTCATGGAGTTGCCACTGCCTGAGCGGGTGGATGCTTGCGGTGCTGGTGTCGGTGCAACGTTGATGCTACTCAAAGGCGTGGGAGTAGCAGCATCTGTTGCCGAGTCGGTGGGCGAGGCGCTCGAAGAAGGAGAGGGTGTTGACGCTTGTTCAGACGATGCTCCGTTGGGCACAGATGTCGAAGCTTGTGTTTGCCCAGCCTGCCGGACAAGTTGTGCAGATGTAGACGGCATTGTTATTGTCGTCGTTATATTCACAGTTGCTTGGGTCCGCTGTGCTGGCTGGTGGGAGCCGTTCCCGGAAGACTGCGGAGAGCCACTGGGTTGGCCGTGATGATAGTGCCCGTTGAAGCCGTGGCTGAGGTCCGGCAGGGCTGAATGGTACATAGGCTGAGCGCCATATACACCTCTGGGCATGGTTGTCGAATGCGAGGCAGATTGGTGGTACGGGGGCATATATCCGACTTGCGGCAACGGCCACGCTGAAGAGTAGATTGGTACCGGCGCTGGCCGTGTGTCCGGAGGCGGTAGAGGGCATGGCGGCAATGATGGGTCAAAGGAGCCATGGAACTCTTCACTCGACGTCTGTCGGGCAGATATGGGCATCATAGGTCGTATTGGTACCCGTTGATGCTGCTGCTGCTGTCGCTGCTGTTGCTGTTGTCGCTGCCGTTGCATATTTTGTTGCTGCTGTTGCTCGACCAACTGCAAATGTCGTTGCAATTCATTCTCTGCCCCTGCCATCGCTTGTACATATTGCTGCCGCTCGTGCTGCCGCAGCTGCTCAATCTCGCGCTGCTGCTGCTGCTGCCGCATCAGTTGGATCTCGTCGGCTCCTTGGGAGGCTATAGGCGGCAAGGGAAACTCCTCGTGTGACCGCGGGGAAACACCAGTTAAGGGCCGGGAAAATGCACCGGACAGGTAGGGCGGCAACCCTGTTGGAGACAGCTGTTGCAACAAAGACTGCGCAATGAACGGACAGCCTACTTGCGTGTTCGAGCTGAATGCATTGTCCGGAGGCCGTGGTGGCATCGGAGGCTCGGGTGAGTTCTGCATGTCGTAGTCAAGTTCCATACGGTCCATAGCGAGGACAGGCTAGTTTGGCGTGTGCCAACAGGCAGTGGAACGTCGAAGCTGAAATGAATAGATTTGTTCTCAAAATGTAAGAGAATATGGCGAGTTTGATCAAAAAGGCGAGAAAAACACTGCCGTTCTTTGGCGAAGTTTTGTCGTCAAAGTTATAAAATTAATCGATGTCGGGTGGCGTGTCTTACACCCAGGCCCCATTTGGTTCGTAATCGGATCGTGAGAAGCCGTCGGTGCCGGTGTGGTGAAGCGCAAAGTCGTCTCTCAGCCCAAACAGAGACGAAAGTGAGTAAGTAGGATAAAATGGGGTCGAGCTGTCGGAAGAATAGGACGGAAGACTGAGGGAGCCGGGGTGACAAGACGAAACGAAGACGAGAGAAAAGTGAAAGGAGGGCCGATCAGCTGCGAGGGTATCGTGGGCTCAAATAAAGGAAAGGAAATGCAAAGGGAGCCCGCTTGGAGGAAGGGCGAGGCAAAGGTTTAAATAAGACGGGTAAAGAAACGAGCAGATTTAAGAGAAAAAGAAATAAAAAAGGCACCCGACAGGCGACAGGGACAAGGCGAGTGACTTTTTGTTGGCAGGCGTGCTTGACCAGGCAAACGAGCAGGAAGAATGGCAGGCACGTTATGCACGGATGCACGCACGAAGGCGACAGCCAGAGCCAGACCCAGAGTCGCAGGAGTCGAAAGTGAAGGAGGAACGGTGGCGGGACTGTGAGCGGGTGTATGCAAGGCAACTCGTCCTCTTCAGTGGTCTTTCTTCACTACGGACGATGCAGCTGTGTTGTTGAGTTTGTTGGCGAATGCCGGCGTGGCAGCTTCAAGCAAGGGCAAGGACAGGGATAAGGACGAAAGGCAAAATGCAGAAAGAAGACGTTAAAGGGCACAGGGAACACGGCGTAGATGCAAAAAGAAAAGAGGACAACGGGGCAAACTCAACGAAGGCAGAAAAGTAAGAGCGAAACAAGAGCACCTTTGTTGGAAAGTTACAGTCTAAAGGCGCTGCTGTAAATCTGTATCGAAGGCCTGGTCAAGGCTATCAATTTTGTAAGAGAGTTTGCAACGCTACTGTTGTTGCAAACGAAGACAGGCCCCTCTCGTGAACAAGGATAGCCCAAAATGGAGAGGAGGGGTTTCGGAGCGAGCGGTTAGACGGGGGTGTGTGCAGCGCTCGTGTGTGTTGAGGGCGTTGAGTGTGTGAGTGTTGAGATTGTGTGCATGTGCATGTGCCAGTGTGCCAGTGTGATTGCAAGCGAAATGCGTGCAGGTTTATTGTGTGGCCGTGTGTTCGTGCGGCGAGGTTTGACGGCCACTTGGAAAGAGAAAGCTTTGGAGAATGAGGTGAGGAGGCCGTTGTGCGTTGTGTCTGGGTGCGTTGCGGCAGCGGCGTGTCCTTCTAGTCTGTGCTGTGGGATTTGTTGCAAAGGATGCTGTTTGCTGTATCCTATGGAACAAGAAAAGGCTCAACAAGAACGTGTGGCAAGGAGACGCTGATGAGCTGGCTGTCTGGCCGTATTGGGAGCCGATATGTTTGGTCGGCTGAGACGAAACAATGCCTGGCTTTGGGCAAGTTGGTTTGGTTTGGCCAGTTCAGTTCGTGGGCTGCGTGAGGGGCGACAAGTGGGGAGTTACTGGGCAGAACAGAAGCTCTGCTGATAGGGATCGGAACCGGATGTGAAGTTTGTGTCAGGCAATAATGACGGGCGTGGTGATAAGAGGTCGAGGAGAAAGTGCGGACGAGACGATAAACGTCACGTTATCGACTGAGAAGAAAGAAAAAAGAGAAACAGGAAAGCGAGAAGAGACCAGAAAGAGCAGAAAGACGGGAAGAAAAGGGCAAGTGAAGACAAGACATGCGGCACACCAACACACATACAGGCGTCGTCTCAGGCTCTCTCCTCATCATTCAATAAGAGGACTTAATCATAGTCCAGCTGATGCATGTGGTCCAACGGGATTCGGCGTCATGGCTTGGCCTGGCCCTTCCACTCTTTCCCTTTGGGGCAAAGAAACTGGGAACGAAGGACGTTGAAAGATGGGTTTAAAGACCGAGATACGAGTAGGTAGTGAGGGGAAGCGGGACAGAGCTGGCTGGGCTTGACGGGCTGGGCTGGACGTGGCTGTAAGCGCAGCTTGTTTGTACCCTGTATTACTCCGTACTTGTCGAACAAGGGAGGAAACAAAAGAGCAAGCGAGACGGCGACTGCATCCTGCCTCGCTCGCATATTGGTTGGTGTAAGGTCAGGGTCTAAAGACCGGCCAGTCCAGGCCGGCCTGGGCCCAGCCACGACTGCATCAATTGGTGCTATTACAGAATAATAGTGGTAGGGTCGCAATTGATCCATCGCCTGGACTGGACATAGGTCGGCTTCAGCTGCCGATTTTCAGTGGCTATTTTCAGCTTGCAAGGGCGGCGCTATTCCAAAGAATAGTCCTGGATTGTTGGCCATGGTCTCTGACGACAGTGAAAGTGCAATGCAATGGAAGGCCAGGTCGAAGGGTAGACCGAAGGAGTAAGGCCAAAATGTAGTCGTAGATTGTTGATGCTGCCGCGCCGCGAGGCTCACTTGCGTAGCAGCATGCAGCTGCAAAACGTCACAGCTGCAAAATGTCTAGGCCACAAGGCTCTTTAATATCCCTGTAAAATACAGTTCTCGAGATAAGGTTCGCAGAGCAGCCTGTGGGTAAAGGTGTTCCCTGACAGCCGTTCTCGACGAAATAGAGCACTGGAAGCTGGTTAGCTGAGCTGCCAAAAGACAACTGGGTATGTGTAACGACTAAACGCACAGCAGTAATATATGCAGTAAACCAACGCACTTACTGGTGTCCATGGCATCATAGTGCTGAAGAAGCTGGCAAAAAAAGTGTGGTAGCGACGTGTTGGTGCGCTTTTCTTCGCCAATCCCATCAAAATCTGGCTCCTGGAACTGCTGCCATCGGGACAGCTACTGTCGGTAGTCTCAGCGGATGATTTTGGTCGTGTAAGTCGGCTGTAATCGGTGTTGTCGGATCGAAACGAGGCTCAGTTGATGTCATTTGCAAACTTTTGTGTTTGTTTTGGAGAACTCTCTTCAGTTCTTCATTCAGGGGTTAATTATCCGGACGGGCAGCATTGTTCTTTCCTTTTCTTACAGTATTGTGTCCAATGCTCTTTCCCGATTAATACACCACACCGGGCGCCTTCCGTATCCGGACGGACCTGGATCGGACCTGCCGTCGGTAGTTCCTGGGACAGCATCTACGGCGCCCTTTCCTATTTAGGAAACTAACAAACCTCACAACTCTACTGTCTCTGTGCTGGGGTAAAATAAAAAGCGTTATCACGCTGAAAGCCGGCCGTTGAATTTATTAGAAGGCAGTAGCTGTGATTAGCCATGTAAAATTCTGGAGTCATGGTGAATTTGAGACCAACAGGCACACCCTGCAGAAGAAAATTAATCATCAAACAACAGCACACAAAAATGAGCTGAATTTGATTTACTATTTTTGTAGGATGTCGATAGCACCCGCAATGTAAATATGTTGGATCCTCTTGTAAAAGTTGACTGCTATTTATGGTGACATAAAGGTGGTGGTAGGTGGTGGTATAGGAGGTTTACAACCTCGCTTTCGCCAACAAGTTGAACATTTTTAATTCCCCCATAGTTTTGAATAGGTGCATTTAGTCATCATTCACTTTTTGCCCTTTTAAAAAAATGGGTCTGTCAAGTGAGGTAGCGCCGCATGGTATTTAAACTAGGCCTTGTCTGGCAAAAACTCCATCCTGTTTTTATCGTATTTCTTTTGCCAACTGAAGAGGCGGGGCTTTCAATTTGCATTTTGTTATCGTCGTTAGCCTTCCGTACTGAAATGTAAAATATATCAATCTTGAGCCGCCCCCAAATTCTTAAGGTCATCAATGTGCACTCGTAAAAATGCATATCTGTGAATAGCCTGCAACCGAAGCGGTTCCACTGCCTTTTGCCTCTTGGCCTTTTATAAAAGTGAGGTAAGGCTCATTCAAAAGGGCAACTTTCTCTCTGTTTTCCTTTTGTCTTACCACTCTCACTGCAATATTGTGTACCCAAATAGTGTGAATATTGGACTGCAAGCAGCTCCTTGCGTCGTTTATGGGCAGAATAATGCACCCATATGCAGCCTGGTGGTGCCACGAGAAAGGGTTTTGGCCAAACGAGCAAAAAAAGCAAGAATATCGGAAACGAAACAGACATTCATTATCAACGATGGACATTATCCAATTGATTCAAGCTTCCCGTACGCCTTTCACTCACCGTCGAGGCGTAAAATAGGAACATGGCGTGCGCCTTTTGCCAGTTGACCTGCAAGAGGAGGAATATTTAGCCTCTCTAGCCTGTATTAGTGACGGACAGGGATCTGTAGCAGGACAGGCCCTTTTAGGTGGTTGTCGCCTTTTAACTAAATCGCTTGGCAATGTGTCTTGACCTGGCCCTGGCGAGCAAGTTCGTTTTTTTGTCCAGGTGACTTTGTGATCCGTTCCTTTATTTTTCCTTTGGTCAGGATAGTCCTCACAATCTTTGAAAAAAATTGATACAGCGGTATATTTTGAACCTCTTTATTCTTAATTCTTACACAGCTATGGTCGTATGTGGCGCTGTTTGCATCCAGAAAACTATAAAAAGTAAACCTTTTCTCAATTTCTCACCTTTAACATGGGGGCCAAAGGAGGGGATGCGCAGGAGCTGAGCAAGTAGCGAAACAGAAAGCAGGAAAATGTGAGGGCAAAAGTGTAAGAAACGTAAAAGAACCACTGATCACAGCCTCCGTCGTACTCGCAAATGGAACAATAAAAAGGCCGCGAAAGGCAGTGAAAGACACAGCCAACACAACCACAAGGGGATAGAGAGTCAATTACAGACTTGGAAATGAAAGCCTACCCGATCATACTATCAACCAACTCTTTCACCCCCAAAGGGGAACAAAAGAACGGCGAAAGAGACAAGACACCTCTTCACTTTTCGCTCTCGGATAGAGCGGCCTTTGCGAGGCGCACTTACTTGATTGTTCTTGCACATACATAGTAATACTCGCTAAAAAGAAGCTCTTAATGTGCAACACTTGATACTCCCTCCAGCGTAGTCTGACATGGCTGCTTCAGCCACCTGGATCTGAATGTGCAGGCTTGACTATTTGTGACAAAAAAGAAATGAATATGCAGACGAATGGGGCGAAAGACGGACAACGAAAAAGACTGTAAAATAGAGAGAAAGAAGCACTATTGGCTACGATGTTGTGTTGGCAGCGTATGTGCTGCACTCTGAGCTGTACACTTTGCTGCCCATTTTGCTGTCCGTTTTTACTGTGACAAAGAAAAAGAGGTTCAACCACTCTGTTTCGATGTTTGGAGGGACAGCCCCAGCCAACCGGAACTGGCTGTGCCCGAACTCCCCCCTCGTCCCCTTCCCATGCAGGAGTTGTGTGTCGCATCAGAAAAAAAGTAGGTGGGCGAAAAGGGACGGCGAGGTACATACAGAATAGTTCCAGCACTCAATTGGAATAAAAGACGGCAAAATTAAAAGAAGAAACCACAATAGCTCGTAAAAGGGCGTCTCATTTCTGCTACTAAATTCAGAAGCTAATCCTCCTTTGCCTCTCTTTTCCCGTTCGCTCCTTTGGATGGTTCGCCATCAGCCCCTTCCAGGGCAAATCAAACGTGTCTGAAGAGTCCTGGGACGTGGGAAAATTGACCGCCACCAAGACGAGATGAGAAGAAAAGTAAAGTGAGGCGTAAAGTGAAGCACTTTACACACTGATTGTCGGCACTCGATATCGTTTCCTATCCGGAGATTGCGATCACAATTGCAAGAGCCGACAAGACCCTCCGACTTCGTCGTAAAACGCAAGAACGCCAAAAGGAGAGACTGATGTCATCAGGGACGTTTGCCGGCACGTTAACTGTTTAGCGTCACGTACAGGGCCCAAAGGGGAAATGCATTAAGATAGTGGTCAGACCGCCTCCAATATCTGAGAGGAAGTTCGAGATACCGCCCTCGTGAGCTGAGTTGTGCCCTTTGGTCTTGCCTCTATTTGCACTTGCACTTGCACTTGCACTTGCCTTGTTTGTTCGCCTTGAGCCGCGCCTTCCAGGAGTGTTATCCCATCGCACTTTCCACACGGCGCGGCTGTATCTTGTCGATTGTCTGTCCTTCCCTTCCACTTTCGGCAGTCGTTGAACCTCCGGACGTTCTTTCCCTGTTTTGCCCATAAACACCAAACAAATCCCGAAACGAAAGTACGGAATACTATCTGGGCCTTCTGGACATTTTGCCTTGTCTCGTCCCGTCTTGTTTCCTTACGACGACCAGCTCTCGCCTCGATTCAACATTTGTACATGGTCGACGATGAGCAGATTACCCTATTGCATCTCTCTTCCACCGAGCGAGCAAGAGAGAGTGCCCTCACCGCCTTCCAACCCTCGGACCTGACCGACCGTGACCCTTACAACTTGCTTTTTCCCACGCCGACTCGTTATATTTGCTTTTTTTGGTATCATCATTTGCACCTGGCTCGTTTAGATGTTCAAACCGATGTCCCTCGCATCGTTCTTATGTTATTTTGTCTCGATTTTCATCGACTCTTCCCTTCTTCTACAGTGGTACCAAGTACACCAACAACCTCAACCCCGCCCTAGGAAACCGGTACACGCGATTCTTCCCCCACTATACTTGATCTCCAGGAACATTAGTACTACCCGTTTCGGATTATTTGAAGCTCAAGCTGCTCAAGCTGTTTAGCTTCCTAGAGCTCCGTGCAGCTTCCCAGAGCTTCCCAGTACTTGGTCAAAGTCAGCCAACATCACAACAGCCCGAGTCATGATTCGTTCATAAACATCAAAGCTCCCTGGACTACGACGGGACTCTCAGGTACACATCTTGTCTTGATGTCTTCGGGTACCTTTGGGGGGCCTCTCTGTCATCTGCAATTGACCAGCCAGGACTGTTACGCAACGAGACGTGCAGTTCACAGTAAGAGGAGACACTTCACCGAATAAGCTCTCCCAAATACACGGTGAGCGTCATCGGCTCGGACCGATGTGGAAACCACAAAGATGGAATTTCAACGGAAAGCTGATGGAGAACACAATCACAAGATAAAGGAACCGCATTCCATCAAGAATGGACAAGTATATTATCCCAAGCATCCATCGACGAACATGTGCTGCTGCATCATGACAGGTAGCCTCGACTTCACCGAAGCCGACTATTCAGTAAAGGTACTCCACGCCACGATGAATTTTTATTGCTACCTCTATCAGCTATTCATCTACTCGCCGAGCTTTTGACCTCGTTTTCCCTTCTGATCAAGCCCATCGGCAACCTTGCCGCACTTCCCCGTCGAGACCTTTCGATTATTGGTACCCTGTCGTCGCTATCGCATCCCATCACACCGAAATCTGCAGCTACCCGTCGACCGACAGTAATCCACACCAGATCCGCCGCCCGGCTCGGTACGGCTTGCCATTTTTGAGTCCCATCCGAAGCGACGTCCGCACCCGCAATAGTCCCAATACTTCGTTGATACTCTCTTGGTACAGCCACGTGCACCCACGAGGATACGGCGAGTGCACCTGCCGTTATTCATACGAGTGTATGAGATGTCTAAGAGGACAACTGTTGTTGTTATCGGCTGTGTCGCTAATTTTCAAGCCAAAAAAAATGCATCTTTGGCAGAGCCGCAAACCTACGTAAACATACGAAACCCAACAGGTCACGTCATTTGGCAAACGAGACAGCGTACATTAGCCAATATCGCATTATTGCCATTGTTTGGAAGCTTCAAGGCAACAAAATACAGCTCATATAAGCCTACGTGCAGGCAGGAAGGCCAGACGTCTGCCACTTTTGTCAACTTGCAGTACCGGCAGGCAGGCTGCCGTTTCAACTGGTTTTCCATATGTATTTTGCTCGCCGACGACTCTGATTTATGACCTGTCTCTTTTTGACCGCCCCGTTGGTATCTCGTCGGAGTGGAGGCCAATATACCGAGTGTTTCTGCCAATGCACAGCAAAGTTGATCTATGGACAATATCGGGCGGTCCGTGGACGGACCGATAGATGTTGACTGGGCGGCCTAGATATTGAAAAGGTCTGGCCCACCGAAAAGATGGTGAATGACCTTTCTAGTACGGATACGTGCATCAGTGCATCTGTGTGTGGCCCGAACGAGCGAAAGAAGCTGCATACAGCGTATGCCATCCGCCTGCGGCTGCCATAATTCAGATTTCATATCCCGTATGTCGTCTGCCAACAACTCGCCTCTATGTCTGCTTGGCAGCCTCTTGCTGCAAGTCTGCTCTTTAGTCAAGTACTGTACACCGAGGGCGACACAGCATGGAGAGAGATGATTCAACTAATGTCTATTGTAACCTCCCGCGTCAACCTTCTTCTCCCATCTCCTGCTCCCCTCCTTGATCTCTTGGCCTTTGTTGTTACACAAGTCTGTCGGTAGAGGAAGTAGAAGCAAGGGAGGCCACAAACAATGACCAAACTTTACCGGCTGCAGACTTCAAATTATTCTCATGTAGCACGAGGCCCGGCTTGCATCGCTTTCTGTCGTTTTTAATTCACCGACTGTTTGTGCTCACGATGGTAGCCCTATTGTTTATTAGCTTACACCAAAGGGTCAAGAACAGCCGCAGATCAGGAACACAAGGGACTATCACCGTCAACAAGATTTCGGTGAGAGGCGATATGTACTCCCTAGCTACTTTTGTTCTATTTTATATTTTGAATGATTGGGCCGTCTCTTTGCAGAGTGCCTCCAATACTTTCCAAACAAACTCCACAGAGCTGTACCTCGAAATCTATCTGAGGATAGATGCATTCCATTTCGATACTCGATGTGCCGAGACAACTAACACGCGTATATATCTTTCATCTTTGTATTTTCTGAAGATTTTTTAAACAATGGAATTGTCTTCCCCGTTTGTGTACTTCAGATGTCATATCCATGTTGCGTCATTGTTTCTCGAAGCCGCTTCAATTTAATTGTTCAGTGGCACGTATGAGTGGGGCACACCTTGTATTGGGCCTGCCCAGGCCCTGCCCAGACCTGAGCCAAGCCTAGACCTCGCTGGGTTGTCTGTCATTATCTTCAATTGCCCTGCAAGTATTGGTGGGAACAGCGGGCTGTAGCCAACCAGAAGCCTGGACTTGGACCTGTTTCTCGGGAGTGTAGGGTGTGGCACGTTCTGTGCGCCTCGTCTTAGTGGTGTCCACCCATTCTTCTAGCCCTTTGCGTCACTGATGAAAGTCCGCGTTCGCGCCTGCCAAACACAATTGACAGCTGCTTTCACTTTCTGCTGATAAGGGAGATTGTAATCTTTAATCCAGTTCGAGTCGAGTCCTTTTCCTTGTCTCGTCTCATCTCGAATCTTATCTCTCACCAACGACGAACCACCGCCAGCCAGCCACACGCCCGCTTTGGCATCCTTTTGCGTTGTTTTTCTCGAACTGTCGACCAAGCTGCGGCCTTTTCGAGTCCATCTCCACGCCTTCTCCGCTTATCGCCACATCCTCCCTATTTTTCTTCGACTGTATATCTACATCATCGAGTCTCTTTCTCCTCTCGCTCCTGGATCATGGCCGCCATTGGAGTCTCCCACGCCTGACACAAACCACGCCGATAGCAGCCGTGCTCTCTCTTGGATAGCAATTTACTCTACTCGAATCATCCTCCTTATCGAACATCACGACACTCCCCACAATGCAGCCGTCCAAACGAGGCGTCGCTGCGGCCTCGCCGCCACCGCACCACAACAATCACAACAATCCCAACAATCCCAATACACCCCACCGGCCACATCCGCTGCGCCGGAATAAGACGGCCGAGAGCATACGCGAGGAGTCGACGGCAACGTCCTCTGGAACGGCCACCAGCAGCGCGGGACATCAACAACAACATCTGCCGCCACGATCACCACGCGATTCTCGAACACCCCGACCGGCCCGGACCCCTCCTCCGCCAGCAGGAACGAGCAGCAATGGCCGCTCACGATCGGGCACGGCGACGTCCACTGCGTCCTATGCGACAAACCCAAACCCTGACGAGCGCCAGCCTCTTCTTGGTAGCCACCACAACCCAATGAACCACCCAATGCGCCGCACGTTCAACCACGACCTCGAACCGGACCCCATCTACTCGTGCACGACCAACCCACACACCCACTTACCAGTGTATACAAACATCCACCGCATCCGCCGCGACATTGTGTCGGTCGTCGAGGACTATCTGTCGCCCGAGCAGCTGCACGACATGCGCATCAACCTGTCTGTCGTACGACCGCTGGTAGACAAACTGTACGAGCTCGACGACATTTCGATTGTGTACTGTCTGCTGGTAAACCGCGCCCGTTTCTTGCACGAGCAGGCGCACCTCAGCAACCGCCAAAACGTCAACTTTACGCGGGCGACACTGTGCGAGCTAATTGCGCACCGAATCCTGCGGCGGTTCAATGAGGACAATGAGGGTTTGGAGGGCCTGTTGGTGTTGTCGCATATTTTGGTGGCCGGTTTTGAGCCGTTCCAGAACGCGCCGGATGCTGTGCGACCGGACGACGGCGAAGATGGTATCGCGTCGCACGAGAATGATGCGTCTTGGCTGTATCGGCGAACGCTGCCCGCTCTGGAGGTTGCGATCCTGTCAGAAGCAAAGTTTTTTTTGAGCTCGACAGCCTGTCAAAAGGTCATTGAGGCCATCTATGTCGGGCGCGTCACCTACACGCCCTCGAGTCTGCTGGACATTATCCCGGACCGCTACAAGCAGAAGCCGATTGCACTCTACGACCCGCGGCGCGCATCGCTCCTGAATCAGTACCGACTGATTGTACCGCGGACGCGCAACATTCTCGAGGCGTGCCAGTTTACCGTCTTGCTGGTTCTGTACCTGTTGTTCATGACCGAACGCGACGCTTCCCGCTTCAGCGGCCTCGAGCTGGCTTTTTCGATATTCTCGTTTGGCTGGGTACTCGATCAGTTTGCCACCATCTTGGAACACGGCTGGCATGTCTACACCCAGAACCTGTGGTCGTTTCTGGACGTGGCCTACGGTGTCGTCTACTGGGTCTATCTCATTTTGCGCATCCACGGCCTCCGGACAGGGAACGTCCCTGGCGGTGCGGGTCAGCAGGCCTTGGACGTCATGGCGCTGGCAGCACCTGTCCTAATCCCGCGCATTGCCTTCACTCTGTTATCAGACAACCTGCTCTTCGTGTCCCTCCGCTCCATGGTCGCCGACTTTACCCTTCTCACATTCCTTGCGGCATGGTGCTTTGCCGGTTTCCTGTTGTCGCTCGCCTGGCTGGGTGAAGGCCGGTTTTCGGTGGTGATGATTGGCAAGTGGATGGTCTACATCTGGTTCGGTCTCGACGGCACGGGCATACATCGGTCCACCGAGTTCCATTGGCTGTTGGGGCCGTCGTTGATGGTGGCTTTCGCCTTCCTGGGCAACACCCTCTTCCTGACCATCCTCGTGTCCATGCTCTCCAACACCTTTAGTACGATCGTCTCCAACGCCACCGCCGAGATCCAGTACCGCCGCGCCGTCTTGACATTGGAAGGTGTCAAGAGCGACGCCATCTTTGCCTACCAGCCGCCCTTTAATATCTTGGCCTTGTTTATCCTGGTGCCCCTCAAGTTTTTCGTCAGCCCCCGCTGGTTCCACAAGATTCATGTCGCCTGCGTCCGCTCCATCAACTTGCCCATTCTGCTTATTATTGCCGTCGCCGAACGCCGCCTGCTATGGCCCTCGTCGCCCTACTCCAAACACTACTCGGCCGCCAGCGGGCTCAACCGTGTCTCAACCACCTACGGGAGGTTGACGGCCCACCCCACGTCCCCCGAGTACACCGCCGCGCGTGCCCGTGCCGCCCGCCATTCGTTCTGGGGCAAGTGGCGCATCACCGCCCACTCGGACATCCAGGCCGTGTTCGATGTGCCGCCACCCGATTCGGTGGAGGAAGAGATTGCCGCGGATGATGACTTGACGCGGCATTTGATTAGGCGGCAGTTTACACGCCAGCAGACGGCGGATGCACTGCCGACACTCGCAAAACTCCAACAACAGTCCCAGGCGCAGCCTGGGCACAACCAGCAACACCAACAGCCGCCGCCGCCGCCGCCGCCGCAGCAGCAGCAGGCTACCCAGAAAGACACGCAGCCTGCTGACCGCCCCGTGTCCAATGCGGACAGCACTGGTCCCGGGCTCAAGAGGAGCGGCTCGACGGTCAAGTTTGCGGGAACCCAGTCTGCACAGCAACCCCAACAAGGAGCCAAGACGCCCCGCCCGCCAAAAACGATGGGTGCCAGCCGACGCGACAGTATTGCCTTCCCCGGCTTGGATCCGGATAAGTTGAAGCGGCTGTTGCAGCTGGAGGCCGAAGAAAATGGGCAGAGGAGTAGTGAAGGTGTGCCGACGGTGGTGGACGATGATGTGCGGACACGGCTGGACGGACTGGAGGCGTCGATGCAGCGGATTGAAGTGATGCTGGCGCAGCTGTTGGGGAGTCCAGCGGGAAGTGTCGGCGCAAGTGTCGGCGACAGAAACTGCGAGGCCGACGAAAACGAGAACGCTGTGAGTGACGGAGAAGACGTCGACACCGCCCATGAAGCGGCAGACGAGGTGATTGACGAAGACGAGGCCGTGCTCGCCGGGCACACAGGGACAATGACTGACCTCGACGCGACGGCGGATGAGCGTTAGCCCACGGAGTGCACGCAGTGCACGAAGTGGGTGTATATATATAGCATGATGTAGCCTTGATTTTGAATACCCAATTGATTTTGTTGTTGTATACAATCATGCTTGCATCACGAATGCACCTTCCATTTCGTCCGATGCACACACCAGTGACGCGCCTTCCTTATGTGCTGTCTTTCTACTCTCTTTCTTTTCGCGTTCCCCACGTTCTCTCTCTCTCTCTCTCCATCATCTTCATCATCAACAGCGCAGACTATTTCACATCGTCATCATCTTCATCAGCATCACCATCAATACTATCTCTTCACATCACACACCACCCACAATGTGCCGCACAGCCTACTACGCCCATCCTCTGTGCGGCTGCCGCTGGTACGCTGTGACCCATCCCTGTGGACCGGGCATGGGCTTTCGTACCTGCTCTCGCTTCTTTACAGGCATCGCACAAAAGGACGACGTCGGGTTCGGCACCGGTGCCCTCCAATTCAGTTGGAAGGAACTCTTTGTCGGGCGAAACTACGACAAGGAACGCAGGGTCGAGGAAACTTGGTCGACCGTTCCCTGTCCTCTCCATACACTGGGCGGCGTCTATGACCGCAACTATGTACGGCGCATTTTGGACTCGAAGAACGGCATGCGCGTCGGGCTGGGCCCCGACCCGCAGGATCTAGGGCTGGAGTGCGGGTGTATTGTAATGTAAGAAGGGGCGGCGAGGGAGACCTGAGAGAGGAGACGGTTTGGGCATGCGTTTTGGAAATGTGATTCTGCACTCCTTTTTCGGTGGACTTTAAAGGATAAATGAACTCTGCATTGGTTTTTGTTGAAGATCTTGTCCTTATTGTGAGATGATATTGTTTGCTGGTCATGAAAATACGGAGGTGATTCTGTCTTGGACAGTGAAGCTTGGGTTTGTATTGTCTGAATGATTGATAAAATGAGTGATGATCTTTTTTACTATTTTCAAGCCTGTAGCCAAGCCAACACTTTCTATTTTACAACTTGTTTGATTTTCAGTAATTTTTATGTCGAGATAAGTCGGCTCTTGATAAAAGTGGTGATGTTCCCTAAAGTGCGTTGCGTTGTTAGTATACTGATTTTGGTGGCGCCCCTCTAGTTCAAGATTTTCAACGTCACTCAACTTCTCACTACAAAGCTCCTACACAGCTCTTACAACCACAGCTCACAACACAACACACACACAATGCTCCCTACACCAGACACTTCGCATGTCCCATACAGCCGCGTCTACGAGCCGGCCGAGGACTCGTTCCTCATGATTGATACGCTGGCCCTGCCGGCGGAGGCGTCCTTTTTGCAAGCTCGATTTCCTGGAGCGTCACCACCACCCCTTGTCGTCGAGATTGGTGTTGGGTCGGGTGTTGTTCTTGCCTTTGTCACTGCCCAAGCAGGGCACCTGTTTGGTGAGAGCCGGCCGCTGGCACTGGCTGTCGATGTCAATACGTTTGCTCTGGAGGCGACAAAAGAGACGGTTCGCAGGGCAGTTAAGGAGGAGACCGAGTCGACCGATGCGAGCTCGACCGACGCGCAGCGGAGGGAGGACGACGTCCTGCCGACTGGCACGTTCGTGGGAGGGCTTCGCGCCGACTTGGTGTCAGCGCTGCGCCCCGGCCAGGTGGACGTCTTGCTGTTCAACCCACCGTATGTGCCAACACCTACTCTCCCACAAAACGAGTCTACGGACGTCAAGGACGACTTTGCGCGGGACTCGCACCTGTTGGAACTGGCCTATGCGGGCGGCCACGACGGGATGGAGACGACGGACAGATTGTTGGAAGCACTCCCCGAGGTGCTGTCGGAGCGGGGGTGTGCATATATTTTGCTGTGCGCACAAAACAGGCCCGATGCGGTCAAGGGGCGGATAAGGCAGTGGCCGTCGGCATCATCCTCAACGTCCTGGCACGCCGAGACAGTAGGATCAAGCGGCAAGCAGGCCGGCTGGGAGAAACTGCAGATTGTGCGGATATGGAGGGAGTAGGCAGGCAGGAGAGTTTGTTATACAGGCGCCTGGAGTTATGGGTTTCATTCTACAGCGTTCATCGCATGGTTTACATAGACTAGACATTAATTTTCTGCAGACACGGTCGCTTTCAACTCATGTGAAGTATGCTTAATGTCTTTTTTCTATCTCTCTCTCGTAGATGATTTTTGTGTGGCCCTTCACCGCCCAACGATAAAAACGTCCGTAAACGCCAGTAAATCCAAGTAACAAATCGCAAGAAAAAGACAAAACAGATCAACGCAGATGACAAAGATGACAAGAGACAACTATGAACGTGCAAACCGTGGCAGACAGTCCATACACCAGGAAAGCCAAACAGAACAAAAGTGAAGTGGCAGGAAATAAAGCAGATGCAAATGGGCTCGTACGCAGGCAGCAGGTTGGCGCTCGGGGATGGAGGCTCGACCGCCTGTCGGCGGTCTCAATTTAGCCCCGCCCCCGGAAACCGCCCCGGCCGCGTCCACCACCACCAAATCCACGTCCTCCACCCCGTCCGCCCCGGCCACGGCCCCGAGGACCGCCACGACCGCCGCCGGCACCGCCCGCACGGTCCGACTCCTTGCGCGCCTTGTTCTTGGGCTTGGGTGCGTCGTCAACAAGAAGTGTGTCCAACGGCAAAGAGTCCGGGAGAATAAAATAGCGAATGGTGCTGCCGCGCAGGTTCATGGTATCGAGGGGAATGGGGTCCTGGCCCTTGGGGGTCATTTTGACGTTGCGGAGGGCGGTGTTCATCTGGGGCGACACGGAGGCAATGGTGCCGTGGACAATGGTGCCATTTTTGAGTTCAATCGTGACCGTTTCATTGGCGCACTTCATGAGGAATCTGAGGAGGTTAGCAGGGGTCAATGTAGAGCGCGAGCGGGACGCGACGTACCTGACGAGCTTCATGATGGCGGTTTGGAGGTTGGAGAGACGAAGGGAGAGAAAAGACCGCCGATTGACGAGGAGAAGACTGCCGAGTATGCGCGCGTCGAATGTGATCACGTGCGATCGGTAGAGGAGGTTTAGGAGAAGAGGGGGTCGTGGGTGGTTGTTGTTCGTCGTCGTCGTTGATCGTGTGGTGTAGCCTTGGATGGTCGTCGCGAGCTTCGTTTTCTCGAAAATTATTTAATAGTGTTCTGAGAAACGCGGAAAGACTCCAAAAAGAGCGTCACGTGCAGCAGCTCCGACTTGAAAAGGCTGCGCTAGGCTGGCGCCTTTCAGCCAAGAAGAACACCAACCACCAAAATGCACCAACCAAAAGCTACCCCGCTAACAAGCAACGAGAACCCCCCATTGGGCAGGCGAGCTGGAGCCTGAAGCTTGACTTTCAGCTCCAACAGGGACACGAGACAACGACTTGCACCCTTGATCTGTCATAAACACATTTCGGAAAAGAAGCCGAGCATACGGACAGAAATCACACAAAATCGATGAATGAAGAAAACGAAGAAATGGAACGTAAATGCGACTCGTTGCCAAATGGCTTTGGGATATTGGATATTAACGCAAACAAGACCGCTCGTCGTCCGCTCATCGTTTGCTAGTTTCGCTATATACAATGCTGGTGCGTGCTGAATGGGTAAAGATGAAGACACGCGTTGAGGCTGTCTAGAAGAGACTGGCAACCATCGACCGCCATCTACCGTAAAACGACGTGGTCGCTGGAGCTGGAGCTGGAGATGGAGGACGAGTCTCCCTACTGCTCATTCTCCGACACCTTCTCCCACTCGTCTTCCGTGCTCACGCCCGACCGCGACGACAACCGCTGGCTGCTCGTGCTGGCACTGTTACTGTCCTGGCTGCCGAGCGTCGCGGCAGCACCAGCAATGGCAGCTCCGGCGACAGCCGGGGCTGCAAGGGCGGGCGCGCCTCCATCCGTCTCGGCCTCGGTTTGTGCGGCGGCCGCTGCAACGGTGCGCTGTCGTGCTGAACCTGAACGCGTCGCACGGCCGGTCGACTTTCCTGTCGCCAGTCCACTCGGGGCCTCCGGCCCCTCGACTTCTGTCTCGCTGTCCGTTGACACTGGCGACGCCGTCGCGGCCGCTACAGCCGCCCGGCGCCGCTGTTTCTTCTTTCCTTCCTCATCCTGCTCGTCTTGCAGAGCCTTGGCCACCTTTAGTTCGTTTGCGAACCAGTTGACGGCCCACCAGAGGCCACCGGCAAGAACTGACAAGATAACAAAGTGGATGGAGTAGGTGGCGATCAGCAGGACAAACAGCACGACCTGCAGCACGGCAAAGGTGACGTTGGTCGCAATCAGCAGCGAGGGCGTCGGCCCCGGCGTGAAGATGGACTCCCAGAGTTCCTGGAAGAAGGATGCCATGGCGGTGGTGAGAACTGTGTGTGTTGAGGGAGAAGCGCGGTGTTCGTAGAGTTGTTTGTGTCGTCGGGCACGTAGTGGCTTGTTGGGTAGGATGCTCTCGAGGACGACGTATGAAGATAGCAAGTCCAAGTATTTACGAAAGCGAGAGAGGGAGTGAAGACTTGAACGAGTCTAGTCGAGGGTTTGCGAGGCCGGTCTTCTTTCTATGTGTAGTCTCTATGCTGGCTGGGAGTGGCGGCGGCGGCGGCAGAAGCGGTTGGCTGCGATGCGCGGTATAGGCAGGCTGCACGGTAGATGTGCGTTATGATCGTAGGGTCGCAAGGGTCAAGGTCGAACACGGGTCAGGCACGGAAGTGAAATTAAAGTGAAAACTGGGGTGCAGAGAAGAAGGCGGGGTGTCGACACTCAATCTCAAATTTGTAGAAGGAAAGTCGTAGTCGCCCTCACCAGCTATCGCGCAAAAGAATCGTGTTATCTTGTCGCGAAAAGAGGCCGAAAGGGCAAAAAGAAAAAGAAAAAAAAAACAGGCAGAAACGGGCGGTCGCGCCGTCGTCACTGTTGGTGCATTTTGCTTGTTGGTGTCTAGTCGTGTTCGTTTTGGAGGAGAAAAGAGTGTCCAGGCCTCGGCCTAGCGCGTGGTTCCAGGGCAGACAGGGGTGGAAAGGCTGGGAACAGCACAACGGAGAGCGCGGGCGCTAGTCTTGGTTCAGGCGGTGAGCGACACAAGACGACACTCCTGTGCACAGCACGATGTGAGGGACAGAACGTGACGAGCGAAATGCGACAATGTGACGTCTAGATGTTGGGGTTGGTAAGATGCTTGCTTTTATTTATTTGGAAACAGTCGTGGACTGGGAAATGGAGAAAGCCTCAATTTAAAGCATTTCTATATAACTTTCTCTACCCCTTTTTCTGCCTCCCCTCTCACGATCAGATGAAGAAGGCACGAATGTGCCGTGTGCGTGGCTGCTTCCCGTTTGGGCGAGTGACATCAACAGCGCATTCCTGATTGAGTTTACGACGAACTGTTGTGGCGTGGGAAGGAGCAGGGCCGCGTGGTGGTCAGCATGGCCCTCGTGCTCTTTCCTAAGTGAGCCGTATCAACGTTCATCCCCTAAAGTCACGACAAAAAAAAGAGGTAAAAGCAACACATCAAGGGACATAAGTCATCTCAAGAACCAGGAACGAAAAACATGTTGTCAAGGCCCAACGGCCGCCGCAGCTGGTCTGGCCCAAAGGCCCTGCAGGCATTTAAATGTGCCAGCAAACGCCAACCACTCCTTGACGTTGCATTTCCAGCCCCCGCTGCAGGGTTCTTCACAAATTCTTTCACAGCTTTGCGGCATCTTTCTTGTATTCTTTGTTGATGTTGTGTCAAGAATAGAATTGCCACTTTGAATTGTCGTACATTTTTAAGTTCTTAAACTATGGCCGTTCCTAAAGTCGGTCGTCAAAGATGTCGCCCACTGAAACAACACTCAGTAAGAACCAGTAAAAAGAGACGATCGCCTCGAACCAGCACCTAATCCTCGTTTTTGATTGGCCCAAGTCCACTGCCTTGCCCAAGTTACAGCTGTCTGGTGCTGAGTGGGCCCCCACTGAACCAGCCCCACCCTTTGCCGGGTCGCTCTTGCTGTGGAAAGCTCAGGCTTACACTCCTCCTGACAGCCTCCCCAGTTCGCCTTCTTTTGCCCGCTCCAGCCCTCTCCATTAGCGCAACGCTCCTCCGCACCTGCCCATCCATCTCCTCCACCACCAGCCTGCCTGCCGTCTGTTTCTTGTCGTTGTTCTTGCCTTCTTTGTTCAACCTCAGCTCTTCTCAAGCCAGTGTCAAGGCATCGACCAACGTTCTCCTTTTCTCTGCCTCTCTCCTTCGCATCCTCCTTCACGACAACACCGCCTGCAAGGCTATCTCCTCTTCCCACGACCTTCCATAGCCGCCTCTTCTCTCCGCCTTTTCTCCATATTCCTGCATCCACCTCTTATCGACCTTCCATACCGCCTCCTCCGCAACGAGTCTCCTTTTCGCGATCTCGACACGAATAGCCTCTTCTTTTTTATCCTCGACTTTCTCCCGTATACTCGCCTCGTGACTCTACCTTCGTCTCGCCTCGTTTTGGACTCTCCGACGCTCTTAGCGGCACTCACCGCATCCGTCTCCACCCAGCCGCCTCACTTTCTGTTGTCTTTCCATCATCTGCCGAGCCCTACCTTGGGGCCTATCCTCGAGCATGTCCGGCGACGCTGATCTCGGAGCTGCTGGCTCCTCCTCGTCCTCCTCGACCATCCCTTCCGATACTATGGCAGCTGTGCCGCCAACCTCGGCACCGGCACTAGACGTTGTGGTGAAGGCCATCCCGATATCGAATTCCGAAGATGTACCAGCACCAGAAACAACGACCGATGCTCCTCAACCGACGGCAGCAGAATCCGAGCCACAATTAGATGGCCCTGCACCGATAGAAGAAGCGCCTGCTACCTCCACAAAGACAGCTTCGACAACACCCACCGCTAGCACAGCCTTGCCCGCCGAGTACGAGGCACTCCCACAGCCACAAGCGCCGCCCGTCGCACCACCGACATACGAGTCGGAAGAAATCATCATCTCGGCCACCGATGCACCCGTCATCGTGACGACGACAACTACACCTCCAACCATGACATCGGCCTTGGCTGGCCTTGGAGCTGCAGCAGAAATCATACCTGCTGTACCGGTACCGGCACCAGCACTTGCAGCCGCCCCAACAATAGTAGCCGCCGTGGCCAACGCAGCCGCCGCAACAATTACCACGCCACTTGCTCTCCATCCGATCCGCAGTAGCAGTGCTGGTGGTCCGCCACTCAGCTCGTCGAATCCCAGCAAGCACTCCAAGTCACCGGCGAACAAGGCGGTGCCAAGCGAGAAGCCAGTCGAGGCCGCAGTTGTTGATGACAGTCACAGTCCGTCAGCAAAGAAGCCGTTGACGTTGCTGGAGCTGCCAAACGACATTCTGCGGTTAATTGTTAAAGAGGTTGGACCCCATCAAAAACCACTTATACTCCGTACACACTGCACATACTACCTTGTGCATGTGAAGCCATCGCACACCCGCTAACATACTCGCACAGATCACGCACACAAACGATTTGACCTCCCTTGCCTTGACCAACTCGACTCTGTACAACCTCGCCGTCCCACACATCTACTCCCGCTTCGATATTGTCTGGCCAGATCCCAATGCTCCCGTTGCCGAGGGCAAGAGTGTCGATGCCCTGACCTACGGTCTGTCAACCTTGTGTCTCGGAAGCGCCTTTGCTCGCACCTCTCGTCGTCTCCAGCACCTCCGCCGTGGCCGCAACGCCACTGCTTCCTCTGCCTCTGCGACAAAACCCGGCAGCGGCATCTTCAGCCACCAGACCAAGTTTGGCAGCCCAGACTATGCCAAGTACACACGCAAGTTCTCGCTTGGCAACGGGCCACGCGACTGGGTCGCCGAGTACATGATCAACAAGGAGAGCGGTAAAATGCTGGGTACGCTCGTGGCACTCTGTGTCGCCAAGATGCAGAACCTCGAAAACTTTGTCTGGGATATGCCCACGGGCGTTGTGTCTGACGTCTTCATGGCTTTGGCTTCCTTGCCCGACTACGACCCCGAACACGACGCCTGCAAGCTCGACCGTCTCTGGATCCGGTGGCACAACAACTCGCAAGCGACACCGCCGGGTTCGCCGTCTACTAGTCCTAGCATCGCGCCTGCGGCGCCTCAGCTTTTTGTGCCCCAGGGCAGCAACCTGACGCCCATTGGCATCCTGCTGCCGTCCCACGGTGGCCACCCTCCGCCACGGCCTGCCATCCCCTACGAGCTGAACCATGTCGAGTTCCCTACGTTTAGTGTTGTTCCGCCGCTGCGCAACCTCACGGTCCTCGACATTGACGAGCTCGCCTACCTCGACGAGTTGGCCGTGCTTATTGAGCGCTCATGCAGCCGCCTGACAGAGCTACGCATTGGTATTGCGGCTCACGCCACCAGCAAGGACTTTGTGCAGACCTGGGACGGGGCCACTCTCCAACAGGTCGACCTGGATGCCAGCTGGCCCGGTGAGAGCACTGCTGGTGAGCGTCGCCTGGGTGGTGTGCTGGGTATCCTTGTGGGCCGAGTCTATGACATTCGCCGGAAACCAGCACCAGCCCCGAAGAACATTAATAATACAACAGCGACTACGGCAATGGCGACCAACGCGGCAGCGAACGAGACAAACGGAACGACCACCAACACCGCCAGCACCACTGACGATGGTGAGACGACACCCGTCGCCTCGACTACCACCCAGAGCGATCTTGCCTCGGCCAGCTCGCAACCAACGCCCAGCTCCTCTTCATCCTCTTCGTCTGCCGCCGCCGCCGCCGCCGCCGCCGCTCCTCATATCCCACACTCATCCCCACCTATCTTCACCCCCGCCGCTGAGGATGTCGACGTGCCACTGGGCAGCTTGAACAACAGCAGCTCTCGCAACGACCGCGACCACGACCACGACGACGGTACAGAAGATGCTGAAGCTGCCCAGCGCCTCGACAGGAAGCTCCGCCTGACTACACTCGAGCTGGAGCGTGTGCCTCTGTCCATGCAGGTGCTCGTCCGCGCCATTGATTGGTCCACCCTCACCACCCTCACCATCCTCAGCTGCCCGCAACACGACTCGCTTTGGCGCCAGCTTAAGAAGCACTTCCGTCCTACGGCATCGTACAGCGGTCACGGTTTCGGTATCGCCCCAACTTCGAATGCTCCCTCCCCATCAGCGCCCATGCGCTACCACATGGCTTTAAAAAGCATCCACACCGACATTGTCTCCAAGGCCCTGCTGTCCTTTATCCGCGACACGCTCGCGCCCAACTCTCTCGAGGTCTTGTTCCTCCAGAACCGCCGCCAGTCCGACGCCTCCAACCAGGTGACCATCCAGGACATCTTCAAGAGCGCCATCAAACCCCATCGCGCCAGTCTCCAGAAACTCTTGATTGACGGCAACCTCCGCACCGAGACCGACCACCTCGAGGGCTCTCGCCGCCGCCGCATCTGGACTGTCACCCCGGAGATCTTGAATTACTTGACCAGCGGCCGCATGACCAGTCTGCGCGAACTCGCGTTTACCCTCAACTACGCCCATTGGCACACGTTCCTCCAACGCCTGCCGCAACTGCCCCAGCTCCGGTCACTCCACATCCAGCACATTGTTGACCATGTCGTCGAGCCCCTTTCGCCGTACGACTTGGCTATGCAGATCGCCGATATTGTCACTTTGAGGCCAGAGGTGCAGCTCTGTTTCGTCGGCATCGGCGCCAAGTGTTATGAGGTGGTCGAGCTGCACGGGTCCGAGCGCGGCGACGACGGGGGGGACAATGCCACATCCAACGCCGGCGGCGGCGGCGCCGACAGCGTCGATGGGTCGATACATGATGGGACAGATACTTCGTCGACGTCGTCAGACGACGACGAGGAGGACGATGATGATGATAGTGGCGATGACGACGAAGACGACGACGACGATGATGCGCCGCCGCCACACCCCCACCACGACTTTGTGCCCGGCGCGGCCGCCCATACGCACGACAGCGACGATGCCGACCACTTGTCGGACAGCGGCGATTCGGATGATTCTTTCCTGGAGGGGGGTGATGCGGTGGCCCGCCCGCCGCGCCTGCAGATGCGCGAAATCTTCTTTTATGACGACAAGGTGTCCATTTTCAAGGCGCGGCATGGACGGTTGTAGGCGACCTGTGTGACCACACCAACGTCCAACAAGCGATATACATTTTGTCTTTCTTTCTTTCTGCTTTTCATTCACGCCTGGGTAGCAAGGAGGACATGGACACTAAGGAATTGAGTTTGATTTTCGTGTCGGGTCTCTTTTATATACAATGCCATTGCTTTGGGATGAGGATAAGGGTTATAGCTAGTATATTTCTACGTTTCTGTATTTTCTTTTCTTTAACATGAACGTCTGGTAGTTTTGGTGTCTCTGAGGTATATCTACGTATATAGAACGAGAAATGAGCTTTTCATATCCATGCCTAAAGCTTTGTTTACTTTGATTCTGTGACGACAACCATGATCACCAGTTGTTCTTGTCTCCTCCGGACCGTTAGGCAGCATTGTTGCCTCTATGTGCCGTCATACTCATGATCCATAGACCGTTTGATTGATACGGCACAAATTGACTAAGGCAGTCGGTCCGGAAGGGGATCTTGCAGAGTGATCTTCCTATCGTTGCCATATCCCATGACTCTTGGGTCTACAGCAGTACTCTACAATCAACTCTACAATCAAAAAAAGGCCTCCGTAAAGGCGGCCGCCGTCTGATAGGAAGCCTTTGCCATAGTCTTCTTCCGCGATGAGTCGACGGCTTAATAGCCTGAAGGCTGGATGCTCGGTGACTCGGCAGGACTCGGTGATATGGATGCCTCTATCTCGACCGCCTTCCCGACCATACTCTTGACCGCACTCTTGACCATCATCTCGCCACATGCCAAGGCCCATCGTCAGCAGTCAAAAATAGGCAAACATACTTTGTAGGAACATATCAGACAAAATTTGAGAGACGGCAGACAACAGTGTAAGTGAAGCTGTAAAGGGGTGGGGGTTCTCTCACTCGACCTCATCAGAATGTCCCCCATGCCCAGACTCTGCCGTGTCCGAGGCCGCCGAAGCCGAGGCCGCCGAAGCCGAGGCCGTCTTTTTTTGTCTCGACAATCCATCATAAGCCGCATCGGCCATCTTCCTTTTTCGGCGGAAATGTCGACAGGCGGTATCTATTTTTACAGCTCTCTTTGCTCGGGTTCACCTTCTTTTCCACATGCTTGTCTCTTGCCTCCGCGATCGATGTCCCTCACATGCGCGCTTGCTGTTGATGCCCGTTCCCTGAATAGATTTTTTGGAGTGCAGCATATCACCATGGACTAGAAAAATATGCCTCAAAGGAGACACTGGGAGCGAGATACGGTCAATACGTTAATAACGCCAGCGTAGAAGTGTTGTCTGAACAGCAGGCTTTGGCGAGATGCGCAGCAGCATGGAGGTGGCAAGCTGGCTCTCAGGGCTGGACTGGGGGTGGCAAGCTAGCCCTGCGGCCCCCAGAATACCACTGCAGACGGAGGATGTCGGTAACTGTACAGTGTACAGCCACAAGGCTCGAGGTCGTCCAGGTCGTCTGGATCAGGTTTGCAATGGGGTTCCAGGACGGTGAAGGCGGGCGTGATGGTGAGGAGGGGGGGGAAGCAGCAAAGGATTCTGCCCCCGTCAGCCGGATACCACCACGCAGAGTACACACATACCCAAAAGAGGTGAGAAACAGGCCGCTGGAGAGGATGTGGAGAGAATCCAGAGAGAAGGAGGTTGGCGAGAAAATTACAGGAGAATTAGGAGAGCCCAGAAATGGAGAGAGTATGGTGGAATTTCCCCGTTGCTTTCTTCCTCTTCCTTCCGGCTGCTCTGTACTTCTGCCGTCTGACGCGGTAGAAGCTATCTGATCAATCCTCCTCATTCAACCCCCATCCCTCCAGTCTGCCCCGTACAGTGGGAGTCGGAAAGGTGAGTGAACCCAAAGAGCCAAAATTGAGTGAGCAGTATACTGAGTGCAATGTAGAATGGTGGGAAACCCAGACGAAGAAGCGGTCTCTGCCCGGCGGCTGTTTCGGGGCATCAGCCATGGCCACTCTGAGCACAAGGCCCGTACAGCGGAATGCCAGGAACGTCCAAACTATTCATGAGTCAATAGTGCCAGTCGTGCTCTGGAGCGTTATGTTGGTCCCGTACGCGTAAAGCTTCCTTTAGTTCTCTGTTCTCTCGCAATATTCCTACGATCGATCAGGGACGGGCTACGATGAGGAAAGAATGGCCCGGGCTGGGTGGCGTAAATCGCCTCTATGTCGTACCCAGCGCCGAGAACTCCCAAACACCCAAGCATCCAGCATCCAGCATCCAATTTACTTTGAAGCAAGCCCATATGCACTCCTTCCACTTTGTAGGGCTGACACGCCCGCGGCCGAGCCTCTCACCTCTTTCAAATCTCCTCCCTTTTGGCCCCCATGCAGCACTCTCGCTTGAACTCTGGCACTTTGGCACTCTACCGCGGCTGTTCTTCAACCACAGAACGTACAGGTATCTCTCGGTTCATTTCAGCTCGTCCGCCCAGCACAAGAGACAGGCTCGGCTTCCTTCAGACTGTAGAGTAGCAGTGTCTTGCCACCACGCCCACGGTAAGAAGGGGACCGTGAAATAGGGGCTCTAGTAATAGTTTCGATAGTGTTCGTACGTTATTGTTCCAGGCCTCTTCCACACACTCTCTCTCCATCGGCAGACCATGGCCGACCTCCGACTCCGCGGTTGGACCTCTGGCCAGGTCTCTCTTCCCACGCCCTACCTGATGTCCGTCTCAGGGGTTGAACCAGAGTGGCAAAGAAAGAGGGCCAGGAAGAAAGTGAAAAAAAAATAAGTCTAATTTCTCGCCGAAAGTAGAGTAGGTAGCAGTCGACAGTCGACAGGGAAAGATTTGTTCCACCGTAGAGAGTGCGTTATGCTTGTTAATTCAAAGCCGGGCATCGTGCTCGTTCATACAGACCAGGGGCAGTCGTCGTCAACACCTTCCCTCTCGATCGGTAGACCCGTATCAGATGCCGTCTCAAAGGCATCTGTCCATGCTTGATCTGGCATTGTCAGGTTCACGCCCTCTTTGTTTCGACCAGTATCGATTGGGTTTACTCTCGACTGAAGAGGGCAAGAGAGGGGGCGACTGGTGATCCTGTTTCTGCTGTTCTCTCCACTATACCACGTGTGGCAACTGGTCTGGATGCTGTCCATTCACACCCCCTCTTCCTTCTTTCACCCCTTTTACGTACTCGACACTCTCATCACTTAATCATGATGTTTGCCTCTCTATATCAAGACAATATGGTAACATCAAGGCTAGTCATTACCGTCCAAATGGGAAAGGTGTCAAGAAAGTATTTTGTAGGGGAGGGGGCGTGTACGTCTAAAGACAGCAGGTGGTAGGTGGAGGTCTGTGTTTCTTGCCGGGTGCCTCACTAACTGGAGGATTCCGGTCCCTCTGGCACACTCACCGTCTCCGTTTCTAAAATTTCCAGGACTGCCCTGTTTCCTCTCGCTGCCTTTTGCTGTCTCCCCTGTATCGTTTCTTGTGTCCTCTTTCGTCTGGTGTGTGAGATGTCTTCTGATCTCGGCGTGTTGGCGTGTGTTTTGAATTTCACCAGCTGCTCCATCGCTCTCCCATCTGTCAATCTTTAAACGGTACGCCCCCAGAAGCCTTACTGTATGTAGAGGACCAATTCCTGCGAGACATCTGCCCGAACACACAAAAACAGATGGAATGGAAGGAAGAGACGAAGAGCAGAGAGAAGCAGAGAGGACAAGCTAGACCGGCATCGTGGTCACAGCGGGGAGTTCGCCGATTACTTTTTTGAGGAGACGATAGGACACAGCCTTGCACGAAACAAGATGCACTTGTCTGTGTGCATACACAGACTGGACACAGGACACACAGCATATCCACACAGCTAGTCAAGGGAAGACACGCGATGAACGGATGAACAATGTTAATAGAAGGAGTACTAAAGAAAAGAAGAAGCAAAAAAAACCCGAAAAGACAGGCCGAGATCGTTGACTGTCGTCATTATGGCGCGAGGGCAATTTATTTTTTCAGCCATCAATTTCTAAGAGGGCCAACGGTCGAACTAGACGTGGACGTCAAATGGAAAAACAAGTAAACCCTTCCTCAAAACAAAAATAACATGGCAGACTTTATCAAAAACAGGGCGGTGCAACGGGGACGGGGTTGTCAGGTGGCTGAGAACCGTTGAAGAAACGACAAACCAAAACGGCGTGTCGTCAACTTTAGCTCATGCAGTGTTCCCGGGTTTCGACGCTGCAGCATCGTCCGCTCTCGTGTGACAGAGGCTACGACAAAGCACGATTCCGTGATATCCAGTTGTTGTGTTCCCAGGCGTGCTCCCAGTTACAGAGGCGTTGGTGGGTGTTCCTGGGTTGACTGAGAGACAGCTTTCTAAATTTATAGTCAAGTGAGAGTGAGATGAGATGTCCGAGATCTCAAGTCTTGGGAAGTCCTTAAGACAACAGAAGATTTGACCAAGATCTTTCAGAACAAAAACTACACAGAAACGGCCCAAAATTAGAAGAGAACATATGAGAGACATATGCACAGAGGCACAAAAATAAACCAGCCACACTTTTTGCAGTGACTGGACAGTGAGGCTGACGCAGTCATGGACACTGCTGTGCTTGTTCGGAGCATGCATCTTTCTTGCATATCCTCGCATGGCTTCCAGTGGGAAACGGTCCACGTCGTGTGTCACGACAGCGTGCTGTTTTTGACATAAGCCACCCTTTTCACAGTGTTTTATTGCTTCTTTTTGGATTTATTCTCCTCATTCTGTCTGTGCTGCGCCCAATCGTGAATCCTTCACTAACACACAATCGAACACAGCTCAACCACCGCAAAAAAGACGCTGCACCTTTCCTGTCAGCACTAGTATTCCTTTGCGGAGCACCACCCACAAACCCCAAAAAGCTTCAGAACTGTCGTCGACCAGCAACACAATCTGCTTCACAGGTTATCTCAGCCCCTTTAGCCTTTGGACCTCATTTCGTCGTGCATTTTGATGTCCGTCCCCCGACGTTGCACTCTTAAAGTCGTACACCGCCGAGGACATTCCCCCAAGGGCATCCTGTCCAGGGCATAAATCTTGTGGCATCATTTTATTTCAAGAACCGCCGTTGGCATCCATCCGCGGAATGAAAAAGAAGGGACAGAAAAGAAAGAGAAGCAAGGGCGATCCACATTTCCCAGCCCTACGAAGGACGACAAGGCAGGGGTCCAAGTATCATTCATTTTACTTTCTTTTCGGCCACTTATGTTCTTTTTCCTTTCTTCTTTTTCTTTCCGTTGTTGTTCCGTCTTCTTTTTCTATCTCCAACGGAGCACAGATCTTGGTTAAACCCGTTTGTGTTCCATGTCCGTAGCCTCTCGAGCCTCTGCGCTCTCTCTCCCGTGGGTTTATCCCCCCTGTTTCTCGTCTACTTCCATCGTCTCAATCGTCGGGTTTAGAGACTAGCGACCGCTTAAACTCCAGGGCTGTGCTGTGTTTTCCGCCTTTGGCCGCCTCGTCCCACTCCTTCCATTGAAAATACAAAAGGAGCTTCACAACGACCCCCTAACTTAACGACTCAGTATTCCTTGTAAATCATGCCCTCTAGTCGTTGTACTCCAACAAAAAAAAAAGCACGTCCCACCGTCTCCACGACTCTTCTCCTTCACGCCCAGGTTTCGTGTCCCAAAAACAACGTGGTAACAAGACTGCAAAACCAGAACGCGAAACAAGGCCGTGAGACCAAATTAAAGATAGGAGGTTCAAGGGAAGGTCGAGGAAAGAAGAGAAAAAACCAGACGAGAAAGTGGAGCCCGGCGGATAGCCATGTGGACATCGGGGGTGTGAACATTCAACGTCCCTTCCTTCCACATTCACGCCACGAAGCCACGCACGCTTTCCAAAGACGCCGGCGCCTGTAGTCTCCGTCCCCTCCGACCTACCATCGGAGTGGAGGCCAAAGAGAGTAAAGTGGACGTTGAACTTTTGAAGGAGGAAGAGCAAGAAAGCGTCACTCTAATTTTACTTTGTACTATTCACTTATTTCGCCATCGCTGGTCCATCTAGATTTGAAAAAGGAAGATCTGCAACCGACAGAGAAAGAGACCCGGCCGAGAAAACAAAACAGCCGCTTTGCCTTTTTGCTGTGGGCATCCTCCTCCTACTTGGCAGTGCTTGTGAATACTATCCGCACAGGGTTTTTCGGGGTCTCCATACGGACAAGGGCGGTGCTTGTTTGTTAGTTATTTTTGACCCTTTTTTCACTCATTAATTTCAAGATCTATTTTCATCAAGCTTCTTCACCCCGATCCTCCCCGATAGGGCTGCGTCTTGAAGGAATCGGTTGAAAAGAACTCGTGGATAATGAAGAGCCAGTCATCGGTCTGCAAGTCATTTCAGAATAGCTTTGTAAACAAGGAAATAAGATGGATGAATAATACAGTACACTCGAACGGGTTATCCGATGAGAACTGTATACTAGACTTCAGAACGACTGCCGGTTCGTCAGATCAGTCGAAACAAAACATCTCTCATCCATAGGCGGAACTCCCGAGAGACATACGCCTCAGGAGAACCTCGCAAGAGCTCGCAAGGCCTCGTTCTTGCACCAAAGAATGATACACACGTAGCTGCCATCAGCAGTCTTCTGATTCGAGATGTTTCTTGTTGACAACTGTTTCCATGTTTCGTCTTAAATGGGTGCATGAAAATAGAAACAACATACACATACACAAACAAACCGGGAACATGGTCGTCAGTCAACAGACAATGGAGAATTCAAGATGGACATCATTGAACGTCAATGGGAAACACCATGTGTAAATCCACAAATCGGAGATGGACAATTTTTGTCGAGTCTTGTTTTATTTATATCATCTTTGGACGTTGTTTGAAACATCATCAGCCACTGACATAGCGTGCGACACACACCTGGTGTCCACGCGACCTACGGCCCAGTCGGAGAAATAGAGTTGTGTAGTCTGCCTCGTCTGCCTCGATCTACACGAAACACGGTAGCGAAGAATGTGAAGGGGAAGCAAAACAAAAGACACATGACGCCGTGTGGCTTGCGGACGGTAGTTGGGGCATGTCGGGGGACACGTCAAGATAGATGAACGGCGAGGAAGTGCGAGTCAAAAGAGTCAAAAGAAGGGAGAAGCGTCGTCGCAGACCGAGTTGCAGAATCTGTTGTGCGACCCAGCGGTTTGGCCTGTGCAAGTGGACAGGTGCATGCGCGCACTCTATGTAAAGAAGGGGAATACAAAGAGCATGCATGGCTGCACTGCGGCCTGTTGCGTCATCTCGAAGAGTAAGAGGAGGGCGAAGGAGCGATTGATATGGGAGATGGGAGATGAAAAACAACCGCGTCCGCCATAGCCGGCATCGTGCACCTCGACAAACTGACCGCTCTGCGCTAACTCGGGATGCCTCGTTTTTCCTCTACTCGATTGTCATTGTTTTCTCGCCGTTTGTTTGTACTCACCACTTGATACAAGCATCTCTATTAGCGACACCAACGTGTACATTCTGTGTTGACCCTGCATTGCCTCGACGACATCAAGGTTATGGATAGAGTGAATGTAAAACAACACTGCCTGGACTGTGTCTTCTACGTCTTGTCTCTCCGCTTTTCTTTCTTCCGCACTTTGACTCGACGGTTGCGAACACCGGGAAGTACATACTCTCTTCCGATTCATCGGCAATCGAGACATGCGGCTGTTTTCCCACTCATCTTCTACTGTTATATTGGCTCTGTTTTGATGCCACGAGTCGCACTTTTCGGGAAAATGCCGTCACACAGAGTCCGACAGGGTGGTGTGTGAGAGAGTTTGCAGCCCTGTGAGGTTGTGCAGTCATCTACCAGTATCGAATTGTATATTTAGCTTCTCCGTCTTCAACCTCTCCAAGTTGTCATCTTCCCCGTCACAGGTAAATTTCAAACATGCGCCTTGGACGCATGCACCTCTGCCGAGGCATGTTGCCGTGATAACGTCTTGTTATGTGTGTGTTTTGTGTTGCCATGTTTGTGTGTGTGACCTGAGCCCACTAAACTGATTAAAAATATATATGCAGAGTAAACACAGTCAGAAAGCACCTCCAGCTGAGATGGAACACGCAGAGCTGACAATACTACATTCTTTGGACAACACTTTGTTCACCGTTCGTTCGTTTATTTTGATCTTTATGTGTTGCTATATTTTATTCATTATTTTTTTTTTTTTTTCATTCAAAGATACACCGTAAAACGACAACTTCCATAACAAAGATGATATTCACAAGCACCCTATATTCCAGCTTACGTACGATTGGGAGGCGGAAATGCATATGTGACTAATACGGTCGTCCTCACCCTGGTAGTTTTTTGGACCTTAGCTTCCCACGACGTCGCCGATGGCAGTGGAGGCCGTCCAGGCATACAACAGTTCCAGGGAGGTATCAGGCAGGACAGGGCTCCAGAGTCGATCACGACATGCAGTAATCTGATGAAAGCGACAGACAAAATCGAAAATAATGATAGCTGCACTGGATTGGCCTTACTTTTTATTTTTGACTTGTCTGTCAAGTCGACTCATACACAGTAGAAAGTCGACAACGTCGACGTCAGGCAACGGCTCATGCAAGGCCCTCACTTTTTGAATGAGCTTCCTGCAAGCTCTGGCCAATCATTGTGCAAAACGCGGATCTTTTGGTTCTTCTCAACAGCATCCCTGGACCTTGGAGCACCACCATGAAGACGAAAAAGCATGGCGGATGGTGGACCGTGGCGAGCGTGGGCAAGAGTGAGAGCGTGGAACCATGGGACCACAAAAAAAGGCAGGCTTAGTGCTGACAGGTCGTCTTCTTCCTCGCCTCTTTTGCCTTCTCCAAGTGCCTCCAGTCTCCTTTTTTTCTGTCGTTTCCATCGTTTCTTCAGTGGACTCTGGTGGACTTGTGGACTGACGTTGCATTTTCACTCACTCTTTGCTGTGTTGTCTTGCTGTGTGATTTTGTCTGTTGTCTGGATCCTTGCCCTATGAGGCTCGCTCACTTTCTCACGCGCTTCCCACTCTCAGCCCTCAACGCGTGGGAATGCGCCCAATGACAAGAAGCAAGGATAGACACGGACACGGAAAACGGGACACGGGGAAACGGGAAATGGACGTCGGGAAAAGAGAGAACGAGAGCACTGAACAAGAAAGGAGCGAGACGATGAGACCCTACAAGATTGCGTTGAGGCTGCCAGTGAAGAATTGCCCGCTGTAAGTACAGGCCACTGCACTCCCCAGACCACGGAATATTCCACTGGTTCCTCACAACTGCATTTCTTAATAATACAAGACCATGCGGACGGACAAAAAGCATGCAGGGGAGTCAGGGGAGCCAGGGGAGTCAGGACGTCAGGGGTCCATCCATTTTGTCGACTTCGCCAATCGTAGGGCTGGGTTCACAAACCGACAGGCCGATCTGCAACATCCACGGACGGGTGCCTGCATGATGAACAACGGTGACGACGAAGCCGTAAAATGAATGAATAGAAATATCAAGGAAGGGAAGGCGCTCGTCGGGCAGCAATGGTTGCTGACAAGGACAGGCAATGTTGTGATGAATAAGGTATCTCTTAAAGTCGTCCCTTGCCATGGGTGGCTATGAAGTGAAGAGGGAGAAGAGGGACAGCAAAACTATGTGCACGGCGTAAGTACACATAGATTCAAATTAAGGATCAAAATATGTGAGAGATGGACAAGCCACACGGGTATTGACAAAAATGAAGGAAAACTGTAAAGGCATACGTCACATGAGGCCACACGAAAGGCCATGCAGAGGTCCTGGATAACCATAAGAGACTGTACGAAGCCACCGGTCCTGAGGTCACAAGATACGATGCAAAGAAAAGGGGCATTTTACAAGGAAAAGGCAACAACAAAGAGTACGGTCCAAGTGGTTGCGGCAAAGCAGAGTGCGAGCGTGCCAATAGCTTGCGAGTATCATAATGAACGTGACCATGGCTTGGACGCTGCAGCAATATTATTCAAATATATGTAGAGGAGCAAGACGCAAGAGTACCTGCACCGCTCGCCGTGGTAACGGGACGGTGTCTCTGAGAAGGGCGTCCCTTCATTCAAGGTTAGTGCATCAGTGGCTGTGTAGGAGCCGTCGTCCAGAGACGGCCCGGTGAACTAGGTGAACTAGGCAGGCAAACATGGACGAAGGAAACCAAGAAACAAAAGAAAGAGAGAACGAGAATGACGACTCCTTCCCCGGTGACAAGGTTCCGTGCCGCAGCACTACGTCCAAACAGTTTATTTCTCTCTGGCAGATAGAGTGTCCCATGTAGATGGTAGATACGGGGCCACTACCTAGGAAAGCTTGGTTGTGGCTTGGTATATTTCATTCAGCATCAACGTTGCCTCTATGCAGGACAAAGTTGCCATGTCTTTATGACCTCGTGGTAGAGGTTATGACTCTTCATGATACTCAAGTTTACATTCAAACGTAGGACTTGGGCGCGGGGTGATGCTGTTGTAACAGCAAAATCAAAAGTAAATAGACTACTGACAGGGTGTGCGCATGTTACAGAATTATTTGCTCGTTAGGACCATGGCCATATTTCCCACGTTTTATTCATTATTTACGAGTCCCTTTTTTTCACAATTACATCTTGCTCTGGATCCTTCGCTAGTGTCACGCCAGCCTTATGAGGGATATGCAAAGTCGGTTCCCCCACGATGAGAGGATGAAGGATGAATAGGATGGCGATGAGATGGGGGCATGAGGGAGTTTGAAAGATTGAAAATAGAGGGCAGATACACAAGAGGGAAGAGGTACGGCAGACAATGAACATAGGACAAGGAGGAAGGATAGGGCAGACGGACAGGAGAGGGATGCTGCAGGCGGATGGATGGCTATCGACTCCTTCAGTGGGCATCAATAGTAGTATTGATCGTTGGAGGACAAAGAAAATGCAAGAGACTGGCTGCAGAAATCACAAAATAGATACAAATGCTGTATATGATCTGGTCAGACCATCGGCACCGGTCGGCGCGGGTGGTCAACGGGAGACGAACGGGGAAGAAGAATGGAAGAATAGAAGACAAAGAACAAGAATATGTACCGGTCTGGATGTGGAGACCTGTAAAGCATACAAATCTCCGCCTTTTGGTGCTGCCATTCTCGTGGCGTCCTTGTCACTTGTGTGACGGGCGGCGCCTTGTACATGGTGGGGCAGGCCGTTGATGGTAGAGGGCTGTGGTGGAAAGAGTGACTTGTGAAAAGGCGGAGGAAAGGCGCTGTACAAACCGACAAACCATGACGGTTGAACACAGTCAACACGGTTCACTGTCAACAACAAAAAAAAGAAACAAGCTAATGCAAGGAACGAGTGTCTCTTTATATGGAAAACAAACGTCGAACAAGAAATGGATACGATGAGCCGCCGAGTCGACTGCTCAGCCTGGCGGGAGGAAAGGGTCGACAGAAGACAATAATAAAATATGATAATCCTGTAAAAGAACACGGGACAAGGCGACAATCTCGCCGAGCAAACGGTACACCACTTTGTTCATATACTGTCTGCAAACTGGCTGCACACATGCACACGTACTCCCACCCGCACTATGGATGTCCCACAGCCCTGTCTCGCACGGTCAAAGCAATATGCAGTTGGCTCTTATTATCCGCGGTTGGTCTGCTCGCACTCTCTCTCTCAGTATTCTTTTTCAAATACTTATATGAATATTAGGACACATTCTATATACAGTACATCAATACCGTGCTCACGCTCGTTAAGGTTTCCTCTTTTATGTACGGGTCGTCCATTTCGTCCCGTGTGGCTGTTCCCCATTTCCAGCCTTTCCAACCTTTCCGTCCATCAAGTATGGTTCCAGTTCCAGTTGCAGTTCCGTCTCCATCGTCCTATCTGCCCCAGATTGCATCTCGTCTGTTTTGTCTACCTCATCCCTACTCGTTCGAGTCCATATGACAGAAAGGTGTGTTGTCGTTGACGTCCTATTGACGTTGTATTTGCTCGCCAGTAGGGTGTCATCATCTCGTCCAACCCACCACCAACCACAGCCAGGCCGTACCATATGCATACAGAATTCAAATAAGAAATGATCGGCACGCCGTCCGGGATTTTTGATAAATTCCTATTTTTCGTTTTCTTTTCTGCTCCATACTTCACTTCTGCTCATTATTCATGTATTCCTCCATCCTTGGTGCCTGTCTAAAGCCAAGGCGCGAGTCAACATCCGCTCGTAAAATAGGAAATACTTGCAAACAACATTGCATTTACTTTTTGTTTATTGTCCATCCTCCCGACGCAAGGCACATGTGGTGGGAGCGGCCCATCTGGCCATCGCATCCTCCCGGTCGTAATCGCATCGAATCGCATCTAGTCTTCGAGTCTGCCACCCCTTTGTTATCTGTTCTCTTTTGCACTTTGTATGTTTATATGTTTACTTTCCTCGGACTAATATGGACTCGGTCCCTCAACAGAACACCCTGCATCCGGCCGCTCCGCTCCGCCACGTTTTTTTGGTGCCGCCTTTTATTCTCGTTAGATCCTTATTTCCTAGTTGCGACTGGTGATGATCTGCATCTGGGTTTGCTTTTGTGCTGTATTGATTTCATTTCTCACGTCCGCCGTCGACAAAACTTTCCGAAAAGGCGGGCATCTCACAGTCGACTTTAGCTCAGTATTTTAAATAAAGTATCAAGTCGCGAGCTCTCTGGGTCAGGTTGCTCCGAGCCGTTTTTCGACGTAACGTAGGCAGGCAAAGCCACAGAAGGTTGCTGTTGCAGTTGCGGTTGCGGTTGGGTAGGGGTACATCCACCGCCTGCTTGTCGTCACTTTGCCAGATGTACTCAAATCTCACCTCGACTTACAGCTTCCAGGTACAACAGCACTTTTAATAAACAACATCTCGCTCCCGATTCGCCCGTTCGTGTTCGTCAGCGTCTCTTTTTTAACACCACTCTTCCACGCTTTACTCTTGCCTTCTGCCGCACATTCATCCAGTCGCTGTCCAGGTTCACTGCCCACGCTGCTGACATTGTTTCTCACTTTGACAGCCATTGTCATTCACTTCCACTCCCCACACACGTCATTGACCACATGCTTTTTTTTGTTTTACCTTCTACACGTTGTCCACGTTCTCGACGGACTGTTCATGTTTCCCGCCCACGTTTCAAGCTGCACACTCGCTGCACTCTATCAGTCCTATCACATTCTCTCTCCCGTCGTACAATCGAGGCTGAGCGATGACGCGCCGAGTGCGTTCTGTGAGAGAGTGGTAAAATAAATAAATCACACAATTAAATTGTGCTTCATTTGAATACACCGTCATCATGACAACAGCCGATGTTTATGTTCTTTTTACACTCTTTTCTGGATGGTCACAATCTCTATCATCTGGGCGAGCAGTGAGCTTTACCTCTCCATTGCAACTCTGCTGATGAACAGGGGACCAGTAAATACCGGAGAGAGGGGAGCTTTCCGTCCGAGTTGCCTGTTGGACAGCTCTGCCCGTCCCCCATCGCGTACCCCGAAAAGTCACTGCGGCACAAACAGTGAGAGCACTCTAACGTACAATACTCCACTGAGAGATGCAACACAAAAATGGAGAGCTCTACTACTCCTGTGGTGCTCGGTTCGGAGCTGTTGCCTTGTCTCTTCTTGGCATTTGGACCCCAACTTTTAATTATTCGCACTATCTTGATTTTATTTCTTGTTGTTTCGCGCGCGCTGTCTCGATTCTTCTGCTCGTGATAGTTTAGACAATGCGTCGTTTTTTGGCCCCCACGGCCCCTTCGCCAAAGTTTACAACGGTCAATATGCCCTTGGCGATGCAGTGACCATGTGTTTTTGAGTGTTTTTGAGTGTTTTCGAGTGTCTCTTTCAGTTCAGCCTTGACAGCCAGGATAAACGGGGCGGAGATGAAGCGAAATGTTGCAACCGTCACGGAAACCAACATCGAGCATTGTGCATTCGGCGATGTTGTGTCAGTGTCAACTGAACGTCGATGATCGACAGTCAACCAACAACGTGCGTGCTGTCAACATCCCGAATCTACCGAATCAACCGAGCTCTGTGGTGCCATCTTCTGTTCAGTTGCTTCTTATTTTGCTCGTTCTCGGTGCTCTTCTTTTCATTTGCTACTTTGCTCCATCTCGCTTCTTGTTATTGTTTTTGGCCCCCAAAAGCGGCAATTTAGTGGCAGGCAACACTAATACGACATCCACGTATTGTCCGTTTATCGTGAGTGTTTTAACAGTGTTCAAAGAGGTGTTTCCTTCTTCTCTTCCTCGCCAGTTCGGCTCTTTTGCTGTTCATGGCTGTCTCTTAATTGTAGCTATTGCAAATTTGAAAAGTATCTGTAGTTTTTGCTGTTCTATTTTTTATTTCTTTGAGAAGTCTCATAAATAATCTAAAAAAGTCTCCCCAAAAAACCACTCAAAAAATAAGTTCAATAAAAATACGGATTAATAATTCGAAAATTCTTGGAGAACTGTGAGAATAATCTTTTTCAACTTATTTTTATTCAAAAAGCTTCTCACCTCATCCAAAGTCTCCATCTCACGTCCCAGATAATGAATGTCCAGGTTTGGATGTATCTTTGCTGACTTCCCCTTCGTCCCTTTCCGCCCTTCTTTAACCGAACAAGACCGGCCAGCCTCCCCACCTTGAATTGAACTTCCCAACGCCCGCCCGCAATTTCCCACAAAAACCTGCAAGGCAAATGCAACAGCATGCAACCAAGCATATGCAGCTAGGGGCGTCGGGGCCTTGCGCTTGCTGGCTTGCTACTGGCGCTGCAGGCGTGCACTGGCTGCATGAAATCGATTCTTCAGAGGGGCAGCCACACAGTTGGGGTCTTTTTTGTCGACCCCGCCCCCCCGCTCTTTCTTCGGGTCGCGTCTGTTAAGTTGACCGCAACTCTTGTGGTGTGTCCTCGCCTGTTTCGCAGCAGTTTGTGTGCAGAGAAGTCGGGGAAATGGTTCACTCTTGAAAACGAGGGTCGTCTCATCACAGAAAAACAGCTCGTTCACATTGAGTCTAGAACCGTACTTTGTATGCAGACTCCAAAAAACCAATACAGCGGCCCAAGGAAATCCCGTACTAGTGTCGTCGTCTTGCTTGACTGTTTTTGTTTTTGTTTTTGTTTTATTTTTATCTCTTCACACATCTCATCACTCGGAGAGTTGTTTGTGTGGTGCCCGCCTTTTCGGTGTGAGACGGTGTTTCCTTTCTGCAGATGCTCTCCATTTTTTATGTCTTCTTTTGTTGCCTCGTATTTTGAATATCATTATTTTATTTTGCTTTATTTTCAATGCTCATGTTTACGTATACTTCCCTCACCCGTCATGTTCCCGTTCCGCAACGAACGATATTTGCGGACGAGGCTTGCGGGAAGTTGAAAATACTTGAAAATACCGCTGCCATGTGCCCTCACTGAACCGTGCACTTGCACATATTTTTTCTGGAGGCAGGCCGGCAGAATTCCCATTAACGGCAGAGAATCCGAACTGGCCAATAGGCACGCCTTGTTTACTTGTCCCTGGTATTGCTGTGCCCCGCCAAAGCGTTCTATGTTGATGCCCTACTGTTGCAGAGTCTTTGATTTTATTTTGTTCTAAAACTGGAAGTCACGAAATTCAAAGTCAAAACTGTGATTGAAGATTGGTTTTCAAAGACACTTTGTTTGCCCGCATGAATTCATGATCAACATCAGCCACTTTTGGGAGAAACAAAAGTTCAGACGGTCGAAAATAGCCAAGAAAGCCTTGCCCCTTCCAGGCGAGTCAGGGCAGTGCTCAGTGGTCAAACACTTTTACACAAAAACGGCCGCCAAATGGCCGCCAGAGGATGACCAGGTCGACCCAGGTGTGGCCTCTCCAGCCACAGTCAATGACCGGCCAGGAAGGTGAACATAGAAGATGAAAGAAAGTGGCAGCAAAGCGTTGGCTCTGGGTTCCCCAAAGGCTATTTCCTCTCGCCCAGCCACACTACAACCGCCCACAATCTCCCAGCCTTGCCGCTGCAAAGCATAGCCATTGGCTGCCCACGGTGCTGCCGTACTTTTTGTTGCTGTCTGTCACTGGCATGCTCGTGTTCTTCTCTGTATCTGCCTCGATATCTTGGTAGATCATGCAAACATGCACACAACAGAAAGTGCACCTGACGAGCCATGTGTTTACGAGCCGTACAAACCGTATTGGCTGAAAGCATGAAGCTCGCTTGCTTGTTGCTTCTTCCACGGCTACATTTGCCGGGTTGCTAAGTCAGTCTGTCTGGATGGCAGCTTTGTAATAGGGCTGTCGTCCTCGGGTTTTCCGTCCCTCCATTGGACGGATTAGACGCCAGTCAAGTCAGTGCAGAGGAGAAAAAAAAGAGATATGGAAACGAGAACGAGAAGTAAGAGTAGTAAATCTTGCAGAGGTCGATCGGTTTTTCATGCTCTGTTAGTTCACAGCTTTCTAAAGCTTGCCTGCTTTCTTTGTTCTGCCCTTTGACCCCTTTAACCCTTTCGTTTCCGTTCTCCGTTCTCCGTCCTCCGTTCCTGCCACGCCATCCTTTTCCTCTTTTCAACTCGAGCTCCAAATTCACCTGATTCATACATCTCTCATCTCTCATCTCTCATCTATCTCGGTTTATTCCCAACGTGGACAACATGGGGGGACAAGACGTGGACGGATTTGAGAGGCTCTTGACCTCCGATATGTCCATGTTCTTCGACAGAGAGCCCCTTGACCCCTGGCCGGCTCTTTCGTATCTTCCGTATATCGTGTGGGGTTTGTGCGAGAGCATGAGAGCACGAGCACACACACACTGGTGAGATGAGTAAGGAGGGCAGGGGGGCTGTGTGAACGTGTGAAAATGTGACAACAGTCACAGTAAACGGCCCACGGGTTTTCCGTTCAGAATATCGTTAGCAGCAGAAAGCAGAAGGACACTTTTGCGCACCAGCAGTGGCGCCCGTTTTCATTACAACAAAGGAATTGAAAGCCGCCTGAAGAAGAATGAGACGCGACAGGGCCATCAGAAAAAAAAAGTCACTAGACAGGGGAAAAAGAGGAGACACTACTGTTAGCTGTCCAACGGTGCGCTTGTCCTGTTATTGATGTCGTTAGGGTGTCAAGCAGAAGCAGGGCGTGCATGTGTTGCAGGCGTGCCACCAGTTAGTGCCACGGAGAAGTCCGTAGCGGTTTAAGAAAGCTGGGGAAAGCCAGCCAAGGGGAGATTATCAGGATGACAGGTCAGGGAAACAGAAAACAGCACACTTTCACACACCTGTGGACGGACGAAAGAAAATAGTCACCATCGGAGGAAAACGTTCTTAATCCTCCGACTTTCGACAGTGCAACGTCTACGTAATCAAGGAGTGAGATGCATTATTCAGAAAGTGGCCGGGCGTTCGGTCGAAGATGATGAGGAGACAAGCAAATTCGCGGTTAGATAACACGAGCGCTCATCAAAAAGGAACGTGGAAATTGATAGCGGTCGGAGCGTTAGAGTAGGGCTCTGCAGGAACAAGCAGGAACAAGCAAAACAGAAAAAACGCCTCGCGCCGCCGTGTTGAGTTTTTGGGTTTCTGGCCATGTGGCGTGAGTTTGCAGCAGAGAGAGGCGGGAAGCGCTGAAGAACAGCGGAGTGGGAGACCAAAAGAAAGTAAGAGAAGAAAATACAGGGGAAAGTGTGGCTTGGCCGAAGGAGCCAGGAACAGCCACGCCGAGATCCAGAACCAGTGGCAACCATAGCGCAAGCAAGACCAGAACCAGGAACTCACCAAACTCACCAGGAACCGGTCACAGAACAAAGCTGGCCGCCGGGCAGTCGGCCAGCCAGTCACCGTGCTCACGTAGCAGTGGACCTGGTCATCATTGTCTCTGGCTCTGGTTCTGTCTCTCCCTGTCTCTCCTTGATGGTCGATGGTCGATGGTCCTTGCCCTCGCCTGTGTTTTCACAACCGCCCCAATGCGACGCTACTCGCTAACAGCGTCTCATTGACGGCACCCTCCGGCTCTGTCTTTCCTCACCCGGTCCATCTTGCAGGCACAGTTGAAGTGCTGTCATTGTTCTTCAATTTTTTTCATGTTTTCTCTGCACGTCTTGCCTGCACATATACGAAGTTTTGTCCATGCGCTGCGGCTATTCGAAAAGAGCAAAACAGCCGAGAATAAAAGTTAAAAAAAAAAAAAAACAGGGTTCACGATCTCGGGAAAGACATCTTGACAGCAGGGTTTAAACGAAACCAGCCTTCTCGCCTTCTCGAAAAGCAACGACAGCCATACAAAAGCCAACAAATCTCGGAAACGACGCCGCCCGATGCAGATACTCGTACCGTTTCTATTTAGTCTGTCCCCGCTGCAAGCTCCGTCCTCCACGCGGCGTGCAGGGGTGGGGAAGGACAAAGACGCAAAAAGACAAAGAACGACGGAAACAACATGGGAAGGAAGAAAACATCCCGTAGCTTCAGCGCTGCAACGTGTGCGGGAAACGTTCCGTGGAGGGTATGTCAACAACGACGACAAGAGAACGATAACACAGCAAGAGCAAGGCATCGGGAATCAAGCAGCAATAGGGCTAGGCGAGCGCGGGCCACGGCACTAGAAGAAAATGGAAGCTCGCAACATACGATTCTTTTCAACGTCTGTGCTAGAAAAAAGTAAAAGTCGAGGTTGGACTAACATGCTTTTCTCATTTTAAAACGGGCGTACTCCGTAGAGCACGCCAATCGGTGAGGCTCAAATGATGGTGATGATGGAGTAGAAGTGTAAAAAGTAAAAAAGATTGAGGCTACTGTGTAGAGGCTAAAGCACCGGAAACGACAAAAATATCAAAACATCGCCGTCGATATCAAAAGACAAGATGACGATGGGGACGATGGAGCCTTGTCAGACCCGATCTGCTTACAAGCGGGGACCTGAGGCGAGGTTTTCGCCCTCTTCACACTAATAACAATCAATCTTGCCATGCACTCAGGAGACAAGGAAGACCATGAGCGATCCCTGTAGCCCACGCCCACGATTCCCCACTGTGCTTTCTGAGAGAGTCCTGGGCAGCGTTCTGCTCCGGGTGCTAGCGAGTCTTTGGGCGGTATTGACGGCGACTGGCCGACAGTGGACTGGACTTGACTTCGACTGAAAGACAAGGGCAAGACAAAACGATCTGCAGAGCGTGAGACGGGCGCCCTATGGGCAGGGGTCACAATAGCGTGGTCCAAGTCGAAATGGTGTGGGTGTCGAGGTTGGGTGTGCTAAAATCAACAGGCCAGACCAGGTTATTTTGACTGGCTGGCCCTGGATGGCCCCTGCCGAAGGCAAGGCGGCAAAACGGTCCAGAAACACGCGGGAAGTTGAAATCCAAGACAAGCTGCTAAAGACAAGTGTGGAAGGCTGCTCGCGGTGTCTGCCCGCTGTAATGACGCAAGCTAGTAGGCCAGCAAGCCGGACGCCGGTTGGGCAGTTCCTGTCTATCCTCAGGCGTCAATGACTTTCAGCGACCTCCCAACCCCCCCATGCCCTGTCAAAAACCGAAGCTCGAGCCATCGGGGACTCGTGCAAAACATGGGCTTGTTCACTAGAGGTGGCGGGAGATAGCGGGCGAAATATGGCGGACAGAGTCCGACTTTTTGCCTGTTCTGTCTTTGTGAAGCACTCCTGATGCGGAGAATGTTGGCCGTTTGACGGGCAATATTTAACCGAGAGCTGTTACGTATGGTGTTGATGAGGCAAAGAGGTGCTGAACTGTATGTGACAGTCGATGATAGCCTGTGACCGAAGCAGATGAGGAAGGTGGGTTTTTTTGTTTGTTTATTTTTATTTTCTGCTGCAGTTTTACTGAGCGTTTTTTTTTTTTTTTTTTGAGGGCAGGTGCCAGTGTCTTTGAGTGTCTTTGAGTGCCTTTTCGGGGGAGGAAGGAGCCTAGACCAGACGTGGCAGACGGGGAAAGC